>FIZT01003842.1:0-23472 GCA_900065295.1 Paracoccus marginatus
CTTGAGAGAAGAATGAAATATTTTTGAATACTTTATATTTATTTTTTCACGAATGTAGGGGCCCGGTAACGAGAGGGCCCGGTCGGCAAACGCCGACCAGCCGACCTTACCAGTCCGCCACTGCATATTACCTCATCGTAGACATGCCTGCATTTTTTTTCATACCTTCTGTTACTTATGCATGATGATATAAGCCTACGTGACAAGAATAGATTCATTCAAAAGAGGTGCTTTTATGTAGAAAATTGAAGAATCCACATTCTTCATTCTCAAGTAGACGTAAGTTACACACATGTACGTTTTAGTGCTTACGCTACGTACTCAGGTACCAAAGAACAAGAAAAGGGTCTCATTAAATTTAATTAATTTGGTTGCACTACTCAACTTTCGATATTTCTTATTATTTCATTCACTTTCATTCATTTCTCTTGAATAAGACACGTAGGTAATACGTATACAAGTATTTTCAAGAAAGTAAAAATCATTGTCATAATATACCAAAATTATCCGACCTTTCTTGTTTTATTTTTTAATTTTTAACCATTATGAATGAAGAAAGATAATTAGGCCAAGACAAATCTTCTTCACTTTTCAATTGGGTACCTATTAAAATTCACAAAATAAGTATTTCGTTAATTATAATAAAAGTGAAATTGAGTAGATAGGCACTAGAAACTTGATACCAATATTCCTCACTATACTCGAAAAATCATTTTTCAATTAACAAATTCTCATTTTGCTTAATTTATTCTCTTACGAACAACAAATACGGGGACGTCAACGGCCGCTTGGTTCATCAACTTATGCATACACAGCCATACCAAATCAGTGTACGTATTCACAAATTTATGTGGGATAGGTGAAAAATTGCAATAGGCTTCTCTCGGTGTGACGTTATATGAGTCTTAAAGCTATAATTTGCAGGTTAGATTATAATTACTTTCTGGACGATTTAATAGATTATTTTTTGAAACTGATTTTTCCCTCGGGTCGTTTTTCTATTGACGTCATAAAAACATACAACAAGACGAAAGGTGTTAATATTATGTAAATGGGCAAACCGTACGCAAACAAGTAAGTACGAGATCGAGATACGAACGAAATAAATTTTGAAAAATGTATCATTTATGTACCATCATCACGGTCAAGGTAAACCGGGCCGAGATACGACCAATTTATACCGCATCGTAAAAATACAAATTACGCACAAAAAAACAAAAATTATTATATACATGTACCCATTGTCTGGCTGAGCCTTCACACTGGATTCTCCGATATTATTCGAATCTGATGAAGTCATATTTTCAACACGAAAACTTGTTTCATATTCGCGTTCACTTTGTATTATGCAAGTAAAATGAATTCCACGACACGTAAATAAATATTGTGTCTGAAACTTTCAATCAGCACGACGTCAAAGTTCAATAAGTAAGTAAGTAAATTTTATCGTTATTTTTCTGAAAAATTTACGAACGAATGTTACACGCGTTGAAACGAATCGGCGAAGATTTGCGTTAGAGAATAAAATTTTATTTGCGGTTGAGATTTGCTCTTGAGGAAAAGTTGATATCAAAGCTTTTCGACGGAAATTTTTTCAAAAAATATGTCAGATAAGATTTTGTCATGTGCGATAAAAAGTAATAAAAGTGACAGTTGCTGTACCTATTATATTAATTATCAAATAAGAGGTACTCGACTAAGTTTCTATATGAGCACATAATGTATGAGCTGCTAACGTGCTATTAATAATTTCTATGTACCTATTATTTGTGTAATTAGTCATTAGTTCATCGCATAGTAAAAGTCCATACACTCATTATCAAATCTTAGACAAAGGATAATGTGATAGGTACATAAATAAAAGCGAAGAAAACCCAAAGAATGCCAACTACTCAGCAGTACATTGCTACATAGGTAAGTACTTCATTCAAATAAAAAGATAAAAAACAGTTGACTAACCAGGTAACTGTGAAAAGAGAATGATAACGACTTCAGATACGAGGTAAACGTATTTGTATTTTGTACTGCAAATAAAAAAGTGAATTACAAAAAAAAAAACTTCACATCTTAATATTTGGTAATGAATTAATTCAGATAAGTTCTCATTTCAAGTTTTGAAAACAGAGCTCCACCAAAAACTCGAACGATTTTCAATAATTGAAAGGCTACAATCACAATAAAATTTCTAGAAAAATATCACAAAAAGGAATCACAATAAAGTTTCCATTCAAGTCATAGTTAATGTTTTCCTTCTTCTAATCTTTAAATACGTGCTGTTTAGAGTATTCCCAAATGAATAACGATGCGGATACGTGCACGTTGAGAGAACGAATTACTCCTTTTTGCGGAATTTCAACGCAAGTGTCGATTAAACACAACAAATTGGCTGGAATTCCTTCTTTTTCGTTTCTAAAATAGGTAAAAAAAAAAGTTTCACCTCAGCATCACACTTGTTGAAGTGACCAATTTACGAGTTTTTTAATTACAACTGTTAATGCATTTACCCGAGAACAAGCAGAGATTTTTTCGGGAATGAAAATTCACTCAGGTTTTTACTATTTGAGGTTTGTTCTGCGCCAATTATACTATATCCTTCTTCTTTCTTATTTTTTAAATACGCGAATAAATTATATCGTTTAACCTGCAAACATACGAGCCATATTAATTTACTAGCACTGTTTGAGATTTTCTTGTACGGTAGGTACGTTATAATCACTCACTTCGTTAATTTGTACGTGTTTTTCCGCAGTCAAGCTCACAGATGCATACTCTTTACTTCGAGTAATCTCCAAATTATTGACAATCAGCGTTGATACGGCAAATATTTCGCAAGTTCTTGTCAACCCTCCCAAGTTGGGAGCTCTATCGACCAAACTTGCTACAACAATTAGGTTATCGTCTTTTTTCGAATCAGCCAAAGAAGCCCAGGATAATAAATCTATTCGAGGGATGAATTTTTTTTGGCATTCTTGCGGCGAATGAGTAGTACTCTCGACTGAAATGAAAAATTTACTTCAAATTATCATGAACTAAAGTGGACGAAGAATTGAAATATTACCGTTGAAATATTTATCGTCGTCGTGAATGGCAGAGGTTGCTTTGGCAATCCACGAAGACGATGTGAAATTAGCGAAATCGGAGTTTTCATTTCTCATAGGTATGAATTCGCGTTTACATGTGAGAAAAGTTTCATACAGGTCGACAGGAATCCATTCTTCCCTACAGATATTTGATAACCTCGGCAAATCCCACAAAATTGTCTGTAAAGAATCGTAAAGGATTAGATACCCTTTTTTTTTCTGACGATGGTAGGAAAAAAATAAACGAGTACCTCCAGAGAAAAATGCTCCATCGGGTGAAAATACGAGAAATAAAAATCATTCTGCAGTTTGACAGCGTTTTTCACCGCATTGCCAGTTTTCAAACTGTTTTCCAAACTTTGACAAATGATGTGATATTTTTTCGAAACACTGCTATTAATACGGATCAGTTTTGCCAAGACTGTCTTCAAAAAGCACAATTTTTTCAAGATTTAGTACGTTTCAATATCGAGAAATGGAACTAAATGAGATGAGGTAGGTACTACTTTACTTGAGCGTATAATCTCGCATTGAAATGCTGAGCCATCGTCCAAGGTAGCACTGATTCGATAGCCATATCAATCACGGATTCAGTACGACTAACGTTAGCCAAATGGAAAGCTATAGATATAAAAGAACAAATACTGCCGATTCTTTCTTCAGACGCCTGTAAAATATTGACCATTAACTTGTATCGCTGTCCACGCATCACATTTCAAAGTACACCACCAACGTACATACTTCGGAAAAACTCTTCCAAAATTTATCGTTCAAACCATCACCGAAGTGAACGATCAAACGAATTATCAACCATTCTAACATATATCGAACGCTCGGCTGATGAGGCTCTAGCAGTAAACTGTTCACAGCGAAGTGAAATAATTTTTCCGAATGACTGTCCTACAAAGTGGGAAAATTTCTACGATAAATTTGAATCCTAAGATCGGTCATTTTCACATATTTAGACTTGGAAAAAGATCGAGACCTTTTCCGCTAATGATGTTTCATTGAATAATACTGTTTCAAAGATTAATAAAAGTTGCAGTCTTTTGTGTTTGATTCGATGAACAGCGGAGTCGTTGAAATATCGCTTTTTACTCGTCTCATCGGACGGTACAAGTAGGCTAATTATTTGCGTCCATTTTTCGTCGTCAATTCTATCGTTGCAAAGTTCCAGTAACCTGTTCAGTGCCATTAAACGCATTTCTTCGGCCGAGTCGACAGAATTGCTGAAACATAAAACATGCGAATAAAAGTCTGAAATCTAATCGGTTGGAAATTTTTTACGATACGATTTCTTATCGAAAAATAATACTGTACGCACAATTTGGTTATCTGATTAACTGAAACGCTATCTCCTAATCCTCTGATATACTCGATGGTTTCGTTTTCAATCCTGAAAATAATTTTCAAAACTGAGTTAATCGTTTTCAGAGGTAATCAACCATGCAGTACTTGGGTAATTGAGATAATAACCTTTGATCTTTACGATTAATATGGGAGACGGAAAAAATATTTATCAAAACCATAATGACGTCTGGGAAGCTTTGGTATAAATTCTGTATTTTATTCAACTCTGTCAAGATTAAAATCATGCTGCAATACGATTGACCCCCATCTTCAGCGACTTTTTTCAGTAACTCGTTCGTACACTAGAAAAATAACATCGATGTTTTAAAACAGATGAAACACTAACGGAGAATAGTTACAACTCACTTGAATAAGTTTTATTTGATAGATTTTCCTACTCAAAAACGTTTTTTGATAAAACGCCTGTATCCAACTCTTGAGAGAATCTAGGTAATGTGGTGTGGTTGATGTTTCATCGATTAGTTTCCAACTAATACTCATCACATTCAGTATAATCGTTTCATACTTCGGTACAACTTCGATAGAGAAGAAAATTTTTAAAAACTTGAAAACGTAAATCAAGTTTTCTCTTCGAGCCAGGTCCAAAGCATCCAGAACGATATCAAACAACGACGAAATTTCAACGCTATCGAAGACATTCTGTTCTTCGAAATACAGATATAATTCCATCGTCGACCATAAATTATTCATAAATCGAGAATACAATTTCGCGGGAATGGTCGCTTGAACGTTGTCGATTCGTTCGACGAACTGCGATCTGAATTGAAAATTATTCAAATAATTCGACATACTTTTCGCTAAAATATTCTTCCATTTATCCGTACGAATATGTAGCTTCGGATATCGATAAATTAGATCGTAAATCCACGATACAATTTTTAAAGAAGAGTATCGCAAGTGAATCGAATCACTATTCAATCCTTCGCTGGATTTCACCAGCCATTCTTCCAAAGTTGCGATATTTACCAAAGAAGAGAATTCGTTTTGAAATAAGCGAGAGAATTCAATCAACGAATTTTCGTAAAATTCTATTCTATCGAAGTTATCAGAGTCTATTAAGCTTTTGACTACGTAAGAACATAGGTGCATGAAATAAACCTTGACTAGAGAATAATATCGCATCGATGCTTCGTGATTTATGGTGTTTACGCAGCTTTGCTCGATTTTTAGCAAAAATACGACGAACGTCAAGCGATTATTTTGTACTCTTTTGTTCAAGTACGGTTTGTGAAGAACGTTTTCGAACGAGCTGATCCATTCGGCGATCATCGCAGAGTGATTGGTCGGTGAAAAGGCGTCTTCGAAGAGGATAGCGACTCGGGCTAAAAAATAAGCCGAATCAGCAGACAGTACTTCGTCCGTGTCTACTTTCTTACTCGCAAGATGATTCAGGTACGATTGTAAATTTTCACGAGTCGACGACTGTCGCAAATACGTAGTAATTAATCGCCAACTAGTGGTATTTCGTTGCAAGCATTCTTCGTCGTTGAATTTGCTGATGAAGGTTAGAACTTCGGAAGCGGTGTTCATATTTTTTTCGCTGTATGCGAGAACTAATTCGATGAATAGAGACTGAACGGCAGCTCGTATTTTGACGTGATGGAATTTAACGATGTTTAGAATCATATCGCCGGATGTGCGGATTGAATTCGTATCGAGACATTGAAAATGTTGACGACATTGTACTAGCGACTTTAAACAGTAAAATAAAGGCACCGGAGACCATTTGAGTTGAATCAACATTTGGTAAAAAATTTTCAACTGTTCGGAGCTAAAGTGAACCAGGCATTTAGCGAAACTTTTTTCGATTTGGTGAAATTTATCCAATTGAAAGGCTTTTCTAAATAGGTACGAATCATTCAAGGCGGTCAACATAATTCTAACAATATAACGAATACGACTTTTATTGAAACTAGAAACATTTACATCGAGTAGGAATAACAAGGCTTCTATTCTGACTGCCCTAGAATCGTGTTTTAAACCGTTTTCTAATAATCTTATAAACCAAAATTTATCGTTCGATACGACTTTATCGTCGATTAGATTATTCACCAGAGAGAAAGTAGGTAAGACTAAGTGAGTCTGCTTTTCGTCTAAATTTTCCATTATCACAAAATAATTCTTCCACCAAGAAGTGTACTCCTTCGAATGGGCGCAATCGAACACGTTCGAATGGTTCAACTTACAACGAGAGTGATCTTCGCTGTTGCAAATGTTAAACGAAGCGTATTTCAAAACGTGAAGGGCGTGATTTTGGGTACACTGATCGTCTTCGAGACATAATTGTAAAGCTGTCCAAAATTCATCCGTGTTTAAAATCTCGTACACTTCTTTGTTACTAAACGAGCAACCGATCAAATAGGAAACGGTAATTAAATAAAATTCGCAATACGAGCGATCTTTCAGTAAGACGGCAACAGCTTGCGACCATACTTTATAAAGCAGTCTTGTTTCGGGTACGATATGGTAGTACGCAGCGAGTAATGAAAAAGAGTATACCAGCAGAGATTGATCCCGAATTACGAACGCTTTTGATAGTAAATCTTCCAACGTAGTTAAAATGCAATAAATTTTCGAATCCCTTTCTAACTTTGATACGCTTTTTAATAACGTTTCGATAGTTCGAAAGTATTTAATTAATTTTTCCAACTCGTTACTATCGTTCTGAGAACTCAACGATTGTAAAATTTTATCGCAAGATGACAGCATCGTGGGTAATACAATTTCTGTTGTTTTAGACTGGTTGGAAGCATCTTGATATTTGAGTAGCATCGACACCAAGTGAATAACTTGACTGAAATTATCCATTTGCAAATCTACAAATGTGTTATAATTCTTTAAATAGTTGGATATGAAATTACTCAGTTTTTCCTTCAAAGCGTTCGATACTTCGATGCCACGTTGGTCTATTAAATTTAAATTCGAAATTAATATATTGCAAACTATTTCATCGTAGTAAACCTCGTTCAAACATTCGACCGCCGTCACGATGGAAAGCTCGGTGATGTGTGGTTTCATCTTCGCCAAAGCACGTGGTGGCCACTACACGCGAAAGTTTTTCAATTCGATCCCAAATTTAAAAAGAAATCCATTTTAAGCACTGTTCACCATTTTAAATTATTTTTATACGTTGAATTACAAAGCACACGGACTATTCAGCGGACTCGAGACTCGATTTTTGAAATGAAAATTGACGAACCGATCTCTTCGGTAACACGAAAATTATGAAAACCACTGATAACTATTGCTGTTGTTGTTGGATGTGCCGGCCCGTCGGGTGGGGTGAGGAAATTCGATTATTATAAGCGCAAAATTTCCCGAACGCAGAGAAAATTTTCTTGCTTGAATCGCCTTCCCTGTTGTTTTGTTTTGTCTATCAATCAAAAATTTAAAAATTTAATCAGATTTGATAAGAAAACAAAAGATGAAAAATGAAATACTTAGAAAACTGAATGAAATTCGCGAGTGATTAATACATAATAATCGCACACTCAAGCACACTGAATTCTCTGTTCTTCACTGTTCTTATTTTCACTAGTTTACTTACCTCAAGTAATTAATATTACAGTAAAATTTGTTCATTACAACTGATTGGTAAGTGTTGTCTCATGATTTTTTTTTTCAATCCTACGTAGTCGTTACATAAACCGTACTGAAACGTTAAAGTATTTACCAATCTAGTGAAACTACACAAAAGTGATATGGTACTTTTTGCAGACGTCGTGCTGTAAGGGCGATGGAGCCGAAAGTAGATCCGTCACAGGGTCAATCCGAAGTACCTAAACCTAAAATGACATATTATGGTGAGGGTATGTTGTATTCTGCGAATACATTGCTCATTTCTGAGTCTAATATGTATCATTTCAATTTAATGACGTGTTCAGGTAGTTCAGACAACTTGCTAAGGAACGACACAACCTCAAGTTCACCAACAGTGGTCAGCAACATGTCTTCTACAGAAGCTGCATTTCTAAGAAAAAAATTGAAGTTTTACTTTATGAATCCAGTCCAAAAATGGCACGTTAAACGACAATTTCCGTACAAGTTTTTCTTACAAGTGGTTAAAATTATTTTAGTAACGTATCAGGTAATTGATTTTTTCAAATATTTTTAGCGTAATGTTTTAGTAATTCGTATGCATTTACGTAATTTTTTTTCGTCGCAGCTATGTATTTTCGCTGAAAATCGTTACAAACACATGGAGTACTCGAAGAACAACCGTATTTCGTTTTCGCATTTATTTTTGAAGAATTGGGACGATTCTAGAGAAGTGTTGTCGTATCCACCGGAAGCTGGACCTTTAGCTTTGTATAAAGTGGACGAATTTTACGATAATATCAACTTCGCCGTCAACAATGTAACTTACTACATAATACCAATTATTATACCAGTATGCGGGTTTGATGAATATGCGGTAATATTTTCATAGAAATTATTTTCAGTATCGTAATTTGTCCAACGCCATCGGTCCTTACGAACACATCATTCACGACCATGCAGTCAAACCTTTGGAAATTTGTATCAAAAACTACAACGATAAAGAGTTTGAACTTATAAGAGAAAACGTTACCACCCGTAAGTCTCTTGAAAGTCGGAATAGTTTCAAAATTTCACATTTGTGTATTAATGGGCCTGGTTGCTTTCAGGTTGTTTGAACATTTCATGGGATGAAACGGAAGATTTCAACTTTCAGGATTTCGTTCGTAAGAATAACGTGTCGCTGAATTTCAAATTTATAGCAGAGATTATACTTCGTTTTGACCTTCGTGCCGTCACTTATAGAGCTCCTGGTAAACATTGCATTCGATTCCATATTGCGGTAAGTATAATACTCGCGCAACATTATGTTATTTTATGGTATTTATTGGGCATCGATGTTCGTATTTTTTCGTACAGATACTTTATGACAACAGAAGACTAAATGGCCAAATGGTGATGTCATTGAAGACGACCTTATTAAGAGTGGGATGTACGGATGATATTACATTTGCTAGTAAGACCGCTCGGTTTCAAATTTGAATGTTATCTCGTATGCATCAGATTCAAACCACCGATTTTAAATTACAATTCACAGATTATAATCGTTCGGAAAATTTTTGGGAAACTGCGATCGATATAGTAGTAATCATAGTTTGCATTCTATCGATGCTCCTGTGTATTCGTGCTATTTACAAAGCTCAATTATTGAAATGTGTAAGTTCTTGGGCTGAAAGTACGTAGTTGTTTTCTGTATGTATATCAATTTGGTAATATCGGCAATATTTTTCAGAGAACAGTCACTTTCTTCAGAAATGTCAAAAAAGTGGAACTCAGTAGAGAAGGCAAAATGACATTTTATAATTTATGGTACATGATGATCATCGTTAACGACGTATTGATCATAATAGGATCGTATATTCAAGGACTGCTGTCGACAAACGTTTGTATAATATTTTTCTCATGTAATCATCGTTTTTCTTTCAAAAACTCCTTCGATGGTGATTTTTTTTTCAATGTTAGGAGTATTTAGGAGACACTTGGAGTATTTGCAGTCTCTGTTTGGGAACCGGAAATATGCTAGTATGGTTCGGAGTTTTGCGATATTTCGAATTTTTCAAAACTTATAATGTAATATCTTCGATTTTCAACTTTTTTTTTTATGTTCTTGAAAATTGTTCTCCAACTTGATGAAAATTTTCTTTACAGGTGGTTATGTTGACTTTAAAATGCGCGTTTCCTAAAATCCTACGATTTTTGCTGTGTTCGTTGATTATCTACGCTGGTTACGTATTCTGCGGCTGGTTAGTTCTTGGCCCATTCCATATCAAAGTCAGTATTCCATTTTGTCCAATTCGATTGAAATTTAGAAAAATAACACGATGTTTGTTCTGCAGTTCCACACGTTATCCATGACGTCGGAAAATTTGTTCTCGCTTATCAACGGAGACGACATGTTCGCCACGTTTACAATTTTAGAAACGGATTCTCGTATTGTATGGTGGTACTGCCGAATATACATGTACTCGTTCGTTATGCTGTTCATATACGTTATACTCAGCTTATTTTTATCAGTTATCATCGACGCCTACGAGACGATAAAGGTATATACAGCAGGAATTGGAGAATGTATGCTTGTCTCATAGTTTCGTACTACTATATTTTTTTATTTCATTTTTCTCTGCAGGATTATTATACACATGGGTTCCCAAAATCGGATTTACATCATTTCATTTATGATAATTCCAGCGAAGACGATGACGATTTTTTGATAGGTACGCAAGAAGAGTATAATCACGGCTTGTGGTGTCTTGTAAAAGATTTCTTCAGAATATTAATAAAATGGTAAGTCAACCGTTGTGTTTTTCAAATTATCTAATTAAATGTTTTATTTGATTTGAAATGTTATTCGATTTTTGAAAATAATTTTCAATTCTGTAGTCAATGGAGAAGAAAAGAACCTCCAACACAAAACGAAACCGCTAACAGATGAATTGGTCCAGGTTACAAATTCGAAAAACCTGAATTTTACGATTATGACCTTCTGCATCATTAATATTCCTTCTAATCAAACTTTGTAAGTCATTTCATGTTACCATTAAATTATCCGGTGATACTATTATTTTTTTTTAAATAATTGAACCGATCACACTAAGTATAAATTCATCTTCTCATCCTCTCTCTATTATTTATCAGTTAGAATTCATTAAGATACGCATCATCGTCATTGGGTTGATATCTTGTTTTTGTATGTTGGTTGTTAAAAATATGCTATATCGATTTATAGTAAGTTATTTTCCTTGTTTCGAATGGAAAATTTCCATCGCTGTCAAGAAAAGTTATTCTTGTTTTCAACATTAAGTACATATGTAGCGTCTTTCAAGCACTACTCTGTGCCATGCCGACTCGTCACTTTATGTTCAATTTTGCAACATTGAAAACGCTTCGAGTTGTGATATGTGTTTATAAGTGTTAGTCGTTTATTTTTAATTGTTTTATAATTTTTTCATGTTTTATCGGGTAGAATTACAAAATAAATCCAACTTGTATGTGTTCGCAGCGAGTGTATATAGTTGTGTCAAGATTGATTTACATAAATGATTTATGAAGTTGAAAAGTCTAGGTACCTTACGTGTATATGTGTTATTTTTTATACTTGCTGCCATTTTAATTAAGCATTGCTATATGATTTTGTAATAAATGTTTTATCGAGTTCGTTTTCACATTATTTTGCTCATTGTTGTGATAGATTTTTGTAAACTTTTTTAGCAAGTCAAGTTGCTACCCGCACTTTTTTGATGTGCAATCGTAAAATTAAATTCACTTGGAAAAAATCTGATTCTTGCATTTTGTGAACGCATTAACTTTAGCATTAACCTCTAAATATAATCATCGGCAGAGGTACTCGGAATGGAAATGAAATAACAAAGGAGTAGTTATAGATGATCTACCATCAAGTACCTGAGTAGTATATAGGTACTTACATATGTACGTACACACCACTACATTATAGTACGAGAATAAAATGAGCGAATTTTATAACAACAACGCGAGTGTAATCTGTTGTATTGTCCTCATGCTGGACGTTTTTAAATTTAAAGCATGTGAGAAAGATTTCCTACATATTGCGGCGCTCGATACGAATATGCATAATTAGGCGATACACACAAAAAGGAACTAATAACGTGGTGACATTAAGTTGTGTTATAACAAATAGGTTTCACTTTGTAGTTTACGGTAGGTATGTATTACATCATTTTACACACCTCGTTAACCGTTTAAATGATGCAGCCGTCTTATTTACCAACGTTTAATATAATGTCAAAGGGTTACAAATGGCGAATTTCTGTGTACAGACAGAGCTTGAAAGATAATAATCTGCTATCTTTTGATCTTCTCCCGAATATACATCCATACATGCGTACGGCGTAACCTTGCTCAACGAAATCTTAGGGATTTCCTAGAGACGTGGAAAAACGCACCCATGTGTGACCGCATCTTCATTTTCACTTCCGCGTGGATGTTTAGACGTCTTCCTCAGTTCAAGGTCATAGAAAATTTATGCATCGTTAATTTACGCTTAATTATAATACATTTAACTGGAATAATCTCAGACGGAATTGATAACAAATGAAATATACGAAGGCACTTACTTTTTTCATACGTCTATGTACCTGACGATTCTCGACGACTGCTTCGAAAATTGAGATTTTCTGATGATTATTAGGTATCTAGTACCTATCTAATGTGTTTGTAAGTCTGCGGTAAATTTAATTAATCCAGCTGGTTGAAATACAGCCGAAACTTCAAGTCTAACGCCGTTGCAACACAATATACTTGTACATACTTTGATTCTACTGTTTCATGTATTACAAAATGGAGAAATTATCAATATCATGTCGTAAAATAATAAGTCCGTTTAATATTTAGTTCTCACTTACAGTTTAGTTTCAACTTACGTTCAATTATCACGTTTCGGTTCGTTGGTCTCAAATTAGGCATTGCTAACAGTTGAACATATTGCAGATGTGGTGTGGTAATCTTCATATTTTCGAACGTTTGCTCGCTTGAAGTGTAGGTCTAGGTACTGAAATTGAACCAAGTACAGCACACTAACACAATTTTATTCTGGAACTCACGAGAAGATAATTAGAAAATGCGGAATTTCAAATTCAAATTTTCAGTTTTCACAATAGTTTTCAGAAGCACCAAACTCTCGCTCTCCATGTTGTCCCGTTCGGTTGTCCGTTTGCGATGGAATGGAACAAAGGATGGAACCGAGGGGGTGGGGGTCATTGAAATTTATACCAACAATGAAGGATCGATCAGATGATAATGACTGACGTATATTTTTCATTTCTATCATCGAAATTTTGAAAATCAAGATCTTGGCAAAGTTCTCACAGAAATCTAAAGGTACCTAGAGTGTGAAATTTGTTTATTTTTTCTTCACGGATTAGGAATTCAAATTCATTGTGAGAAGTCAACTACCTCTCGCCGAGCAAACATATTGACAGTTCATATTTTCGGTTTGATTTGATTTGATTTGATTTGATTAAGATGATAGAATATTTTCTCATAACACGTATTCTCAACAATCTTTATTGACCTGTAGAATTGGGAAATGATATCTATTCCGGCCATATATTACGTTTTGCAAGAACAATAGCAATCTTCTATCGTAAAATCCAACCATGAAGATTAATTATCATCCGTTCAACAGGCAATCCAGCTTATTGCATTCTACGTGAAAATACCGAATAATTAGGTAAATATAAGTCCGTAAGCATATTTTTTGTTTTGATATAATTACGTTTGATAATTATATTTTAATACCGGTAATTAAACATGTATAAACAATTGGTATCTGCACGAAAAGTAATACCAGCAGATCGCGGTGCAATGAGTCAGTTTTGGTACATTCCATCCGCCATATAAATCACAATGAAAAATATAAATTATAGTAGGTACTCCAAGCGGAATGTCGAATCAACGGTAGGCCTATCCAAGTAAGATCTCCCTTCCAGTATTACAGTAAGTATTTGCGTACGTTGGTATTAACTTGGCGGTACATTTGTTGCTTCGCTAGCACCTGTAATTTGCACCAAACAAGTACTTGGGATGTGTTAGACGCGCCGGGATGATTCGATTCTGTTTTCAAAATATGCTTCGTACGCCGGTATAGCGAATTGATATTGCCTATTGTCCATCGCGCGGTCACGCAATGTACGTATGTGTTCGGAATTTTGAAAATTTAATCAGTACTCGAAATTTTATACTCAAATATTATGCGGATGCGATTTGAAAATATTCGATGCGTGAGATCGTATCGAGATTTTTTTTCGTATAGTGTGTTACTTTTTTGTGCCATATTTTGTAATGTTTTTGTTGAAAATTTTGCGGCCAGCCGGCCTCATATTGTCTTCATTATGGTGGACGATGTGGTGAGTTACTGAACATTGTTAATTCTTGTGTAGATACCTACTTACTAATAATTTTTCTTCAAAAAACCCCTTCAATTTTTTTGCAATCATGTTTGTGATTGAATTATTCAATAGGTACTCAGCTATTGATTGGTTTTTAGGGTTGGAATGACCTTAGTTTTCACGGATCTGATCAAATTATAACGCCAAACATAGACGCGTTAGCATATAATGGATTAATTTTGAACAATCTGTACACACAGCCAGTATGTACTCCATCAAGAGCTGCACTTATGACGGGCAAATATCCTATACATTTGGGTAAATTATGTTATTTTTCATTTATATTTTAATGAGTACCTACCTATCTACATTACATAGTTGAAGTTGGGATTTTAAATTGTCAGATTTTACAGTGATAAGATTCAATCGTCAAGTATACCTACCTGTCTGAGCAAACTTTAGCCGGTAGTTCGAACCGGAATTGAACTTTTTCGTACTCCTTTATAATTTCAAGTGCACTCTGCACCAACTGAGTACGAATACGAGTGAAACAGATTGCATCAGAGATTGAATTACTCAATTTTGTAGTGTCTGTTTCATGCCTTTAATACTTGTAACGGGTTCCTAATGACGGGTAATCATTATTTCAGAGCGTTACTTTCGTTGAATTTGAATTTTATAAAGAATCGCATTTAAAACGGCAATCCTTCAACATGAACGGATTAAAATTCTTTGAACGGCGATCGTCGTCGTTTTAATTATTAAATAGGTAATATAATAGTCTCTGCGAGCGACAGATAATCATAATCATCGCTTTCGGCGACAAAGCAGATTCGGAGACGGAAAAAATTAACGGTCATTATTCTCAACCTAAATATTATTTGCGACATTTAATCATTAAACGAATCAGTCATGCTTGCAGTTTGAAATTTATATCAAACCGAGGTGTCTTTCTGGAAATGGGAAAACTCAGATTTTTATACGCGTATCGTTGTAGGTATCCTTACGTAAGAAAAATCCCAGTATTTGACTTATCATATTTTCGAGCGACGTTATTTGCATAAGAACTGTACGCTTCTCAAATTCGAGGTTAATGTTTGAAAATTCGAATTCAAAGTAACAACAGCGCCCAGAAAACTGTTGAAATACATTCGTGGATTTGGAAATTCCGGTTTTTCGATTAATTTGGAAAGCTGACCGCATTTGGATCGAATAGTATCAAGGTTAATCTTGTTTTATTTGTAAGATTCCGTCGAAATCTAATAAACGCATTCAATCATTCGGAAACCAGAAGTAATTATCATAAAACGAACAAATAAACAATGTTTCTGAATTTTTCGCTCGTACAAAAATTGATAGGTACCTACATTATACCTATTTGTCGCCATCTAACGTGTTCCTGTAGCTAGCTAGCTAGGAAATATTTTCTGTTCCATGAGCTTTTTTTGAAATTCACTTTCAATTGTGATTTTTTTTTACAATTACTCACAGGAATGCAGGGTCCTCCGATAGTCGCTGCAGAACCTGTAGGATTGCCATTAACGGAAAGGACGATGGCAGATTATCTACGCGATCTCGGTTACACGACGAGAGCGATTGGAAAATGGCACTTGGGATTTTATCGACGAGAATACACGCCCAGATTCAGAGGATTCAGTAGTTTTTTCGGATACTACGGCGGTTTCATCGGATATTACGATCATATTTTACAAGACGTGGTAAGTTTGAAAAGTATCAATGTCCTCGTGTAGATACCTTGTAAACCACGTGTTTACTTTCGCTGGTACGTGTTAAACGTACCGTGTAATCATTAACAATAGCCCGAGTGGGAAATATTATTTAATAATTTGCGCCGAAACAGTACGAAAACGTCGGTGACTTCGCTGGATACGATTTAAGAAGGGACGAAGCATCAGCTTGGCAAGAAGCGGAAGGTGTCTACGCTACTGACTTGTTCACCAACGAAGCCGTCGGCATTATCAATAATCATAATCCTGACGAGCCGTTGTTTTTGTATTTCGCTCACTTGGCAGCTCACGCTGGAAATTCTGGTAAATTGCTGGAAGCGCCTCAGGCAGATGTTAGAAAATTTCAACATATTATCGATCCGAATCGAAGAACTTACGCTGGTAGGTCTATTTTTAATAATTATACATGCTTAAAAGTACCTATTGATTTATTTCATTTTTTTTCCATCTCGAAACAGCGATGATTTCAAAAATAGACGAAAGTGTTGGAGACATAGTCGAAGCTCTAGAAAACAAAAAAATGTTGAAAGACACCATAATCGTATTCATGTCAGATAACGGGGCTCCAAGTGTACGAAATGGCACACCTCCTACGAGAGAATTTCCAAATTGGGGATCGAATTTCCCCTTCAGAGGAGTAAGTTCAATCGATTAAGGGCCCCTTTTGTGTCCCTAAGTGCACTTCCACTTTACTGATTATAACCATTATGTTTCAGGCTAAAGGCACATTGTGGGAAGGGGGAGTACGGAGTCCTAGTTTCATATGGTCAGCATCAATCCAACAAAATCCGCGAGTTTCCACCAACCTGATGCATGTTAGCGACTGGTTGCCTACACTTTATGCAGCAGCAGGTAAAAAGAAACGTTGGTTTGAAAAAAAAAAAAAAAATGGCTCACTTATTCGATGAACTACATCTGTGAATTTACCTACTTAGGAGGAAATCCATTGGATTTACCTACGACTTTGGACGGAGTTAATCATTGGTTTACGCTGACATTGAATTTACCTTCTCGTCCTAGAACGACTGTGTTATTAAATATTGACGAAAGAAATCGCAACGCAGCAGCTCGCGTAGAGAACTGGAAATTGATTATCGGTAATGGAAACTTTCGTATTAAGTATATCGATAAACGTATATACAATTTCAAATAATAAAACCATATTATTTCTTTTTCATCTAGGAACTTCTCTTAACGGCCAGTTTGACGGATACTATGGAAATTCGTGGGATATATTCGACGGTTACCGGACATCGTACAACATTAGCGCAGTTATCAACAGTAAAGGTGGTAGAGCAGTGGCTGCCGTAGCTAACGAGTTATTTCTACCTGTAGCCAACGAAATCGATGTTCAAAATAGAAGATCTCAAGCTACGATAAGATGCGATTCGGCATCTTTGTGGCCGACAGGAACTACCGGAAATGTATTATCGTGTCAAGTTACTCCTTGTTTGTTTAACATAGATAACGATCCTTGCGAAAGAAACAACGTAGCCAGACAGTTTCCTTCAATTACGACGCAGCTTTTCGATATACTGAAATTTCACAGGTTATCCTTGGTGCCACAAATTAACCAAGCGGTGGACGCGTTTAACGCTGATCCAAAGTTGTTCAATAGTACCTGGTCCACGTGGAGAAATTGAATTGTATTTTTTTTTCTCACGTTGACGACTTTATAAATTCGAGTTCCTATATAATTTTATAAATTAAACTATTTTGTAATTCAAATGCGCAATATATTGGGCGAACAATTATCAAAATAATAACCGTTTTTTGATGAAGCTTTTTCAATTTTTTTATTCGCCGTTCGAGACGATGTATATCTACATATGTGGTGAAATGTGATGAGGAAAATGACTTTCTTGGATTTAAACTCATGAACCCCTCCCCAGTTCCCACACCCGCCAAACCGTCGCCATTCGTTTACACACATTGTCTTTATCTTATAGGTATTAAGGTACCTACGTGGAACGAAACTCATTTGTTCAAATTTTTGTTTTTTGAATTGAAGTGCCCAGAAAATTAAAACTTTAAAACGGTCAAGTTTCTTCATCTAGATATTATAAATAAGCATAACTGACAGTAACATGAGTAGGCAACTGTAATAACATAGTAGGTACATGCGAAACTTCTTATCATGGTTATATTTCGAATTCGTACGCTGCCAGCTAATTTGTTACTTCCTTCGAGCTGATGTGTGCACACAGTCGCATGTAATTAATTCTATTGACGCTGAAAATTTTCATTTCTTACAGAATCAGTTTGTGAAGCAAACAAGACGAGTCGAAGAATAGAGAAATTCAGTTCAACATGAAATTGACATTGTTTACTCTGATTTTTGTACTCGTTATGGGGTATCGTTCTGTCACCTGTATTTTAACTACAAGTAACAATATTAATTTTGTGCTTGTATAGCTTTCTTAAATTTTTATGCCTTTTCCATTGAAGTAGATATGTAAGTAAATTGCGTGATATTACTTTTACCTAACTTTTATTTTCAAGATAACATCAACATTGCTGAATTATTACGTTTTGACCTTCTCAAAACTTATGACTCCTTTACCGAACCACCACCTACTAATGGAAGTGCTCTCAAACTTGGGGTTGCATTAAACGTTCTCGCAATAGACGTGGTTTGTTACCTTGACTATATTATTGCCGAAATTTTTTGACTTACCTATACCTCTGTGAATTATTTTAAATCATTTTGCAGGATTACTACACATCTTCTCTGTATATAATGGGATACATAGAAGTGGTGAGTAAGGAGACTATGTGAAGGTGTTGCCTTTAATAAGTTGATATTTTCTAGAATTTGAATGTATGCAATTTTCAGAAATGGCTTGATCCTAGATTGAAGTGGAATGCTTCCAAATATGACGACTTGAAAGTGATAAGCGTTGCCCAAAATGAAATATGGACACCAGAAATTATGACCATGAATCGGTAATATCAACTCGAGGAACTTTACCACTTATGATTATATATTTTCAAAATTTATAACTACAAATATGTACTTATACTTGCACGTTACAAACATGTTAAGATTGGATGCCCACGTTGTACAAGATTATCCGCAATGTGGCATCATTGTTACCGACATTGGCGAAGTGACATTCATGGCAATGTCAAATTTCGAAGTTCTATGTAATTTGGAGTACTACGATTGGCCATTTGACAAACAAAACTGCGAACTGATTTTAAGAATAACCGGTACTCAAACTACACCTGTGCAGTTTGATTCTGCTTTTAATACTACTTACGTGAGTATAGGTAATAGGTCGGTATATGCCTATTCTCTCGAATTTGTTGCATATCTTTTTATAATCGTGAATAATTAAAACGTGATCGTACTGTTTTGTGCATACGTTTTCAGATTTCAAATGATGAAGGTTTGTTTTCTAATTGGAGACTTGTAGGCGCCAGTATTCAATACAGGACTACGAATTCGTGTCTGTTTTGCAGTGGACCAATATCCGAAGTGCGCTTCGAATTTCCCATTAAAAAAACAGAAATGAAATACTACGGTTTTTTTATTCTGCCAGCGTTTGGTAAATAGCTATTTTCTGATAATTTTTTTTTCCTAATGAAAACTCATCGCTAATCATTATTGAAAAGGTATGTCACACACTTCACTAATAGCCATGTTTTTGCATTTTTATGTACCTATCTACTTTAGGAATGTGTTTCCTGTTGCTTTCAACTTTCTGGCTACCTTTGAGGTCTACTATAAAAATGACGCTGGAAATCGTTTTAGTAGTTTTGCCAATGATATTCTTATTATTTTTCTCACGAAAGGTGCCAATGTTCCATCAACAGCTTCCAAAAATAAGTAAGGAAAGGGGATCGGTACTTAAGTCTAGAGAAATTAGTATTTCTCATTCAGTTTTTGTATTTCTTCAGTGTTGTTTTACTCGTGGCTTATGCTACTGTCAACATTTTACCTCGTGGCGTCTTTCATTATGAACTACATAGTTAATTCGGAAAGCTTGCATAGTAATCCGGTCGCTCAACAAATCAAAATATTTTTTGACCATCCAATTCTACATTGCTTACACCTCATACCAGATTCGGTAAGATTTAAGAAAACTTGCATAGGGTACCTACTTTAACAATTGGGGGGGGGGGGGAATATTCAATGAGTAGGTGTCTTTGTTCGTATTAGAGAGTAACTAAACTTGGTATTTCACGTTTCAGGAATTTGTTCGGCATCAACTACAAAAAATGGATCCCAGTCAGAAACTAAATGAAAATTACACGAAATATCAGTGGCTTGGTATAACCATGATAGTCAACCGGATTCTCTTTCTTTTCTATGTAATGATTATGATAGTATTGATGTTATGTTGTTGATTAAATAACTGGTACGTAACCTATGTAGTACCTCTTAATTATTTACTCTCTAACTCACAATTTTACATGCCGCATTACGGGTTTCGAGATCAAAGTACTTATACTTGCTCGCTGAACATCATAAAAAATAACTCCACTTTAAGCTGATTTCTACCTATTCAAATCAAAATCTGAGAAATTTGAAACAAAAATACGAAATTTAAAAAAAAAACAATGAAGTAAAATTAGGAGCGAGGCACTAATTATTAGGAGTAATTAGGAGTTACACTATTTTTAATTTTACGCAATAAAAATACTTTCGTAATAAAATTATTCGAGTGAGTCGATTTCAGTGCCAAATTCGAATTCTACGACCCAAAATTACTATTTTTATCTATCTTTTTCTGAAAAATTAACCGATTTAAAGATTGTTTCCTTGAACCGCTACCGTAAAACACACACACATTACCTTGTACTTTGTTTTTATACATTACATACAACATACTTACTAAGAAAATGTATTAGTAGTAAAGTAACCACAATGTCAGTAACCGCAGTTGGTAATCACATTAGCTAAAATCAAACTGAAATCTAATCTAACGCATTGAAGGGCTTTTTTGTTGGAAGCATGAATTCTTTTTATCTTTGATTATTTGTACGTATAATTTTGAGGGTAATAATATGGTAATAATGTATGTACAAGAAGCGTAGGAATTGGAAGTTTATTATGAAAATATAAAATACGTTTGCAAGCGCAAATTCACTCGATCATTACAAAATATTCACAATAGGTACGTAATTAAAAACATTAATAAAACAGTCCTACTACAGACTTTATTCTATTGCGTCAAATGAAAATTTACAGTTTTTAGGGTCTTTCATTAATACCTGGGAAAAAAATCGCAAAATGTATAAAGGTATTACAGAGTACAGTGGAAACGGTATTTCGAAATATTTGTTTTCTTTTCGGCTGTAGAAAAGAGCTGAAATATTAGATTTGACATTTAAATTATGGTTTACAATTTCAGTAATTGCATCAATATACTTTAAAATATGCACTGGTTCAGTAAAACTAATAGAAACATTTGCGTAAGGGATAGAATACGAAATATTCTTGTCTTTATTTTTTTCTGTTTCGAGAAATATTACACCTTTTGTGGTAGCGTTTACGTTTGAGAATAAGAGGAGATTGGACGTAACACTGATGTTGCTCCTTGCAAACATCAATTTCCTGGCAATTACGTTTTGCAGTAAACGATAACTCTTCGCGGCAGGGTTCTGGAATTTGATCTGCAGCATATTTGATAACGTAGGTTCCTTTACCTCATCCGCCAAGGCGTCTTCCAAAAAAATTAAGCCTAAATACTTCGCCAAACTGCGACATATATTTTCATTCTTTATTAATATCAAAATATCAACCCACACTCCTTTTAAAGTAGGTTCAATTTTCGTTGAATTTTCCACGTGTGCAAGCATTTCGTTGTCATAGTTTAAATTCGTTGCGATCTGGCATATTTTACGATCCGAGTAACATGAATCCGATGTTTTTTTCCTCTTTGCCGACGGCGATGTGGACGAATTATTTTCAGAGACAGATGTCGAGTCATTGCCTGTAGTTGATTCTTTTTCAGAATCAGTATCTTGCGTCGACGATGCCGATGAATCAACGGCTAGATTACTCATCACGACATGTTGTAGACCTATCCGATTTATTTTGGACGAAGAAACGTTTCGATGTTGGCCGAGCAATCTCGATGAAATTGGAATGTTTGCAGACAATGGAAAGTCTTTAGCGTCTACCATAAGCTCGGAACGTATGGAACATACATCCTTTGGTTTCAGCTTAAAATTGTGTGAAAAAAATACCTCTAAAATATCACTGTTTGGAAGATCATTTCCATCGCCTTCCAATTCCAAACACTGGTACTTAAAGAAATGTGTAATATCTTTCATCGTACTATTAAACACGTCTTTTAACTTCTCCGTATTTGACCAGTGAATATAAGCTAGTCTTCTTATATCTTCACCTTTACTGACTTTCTTTACGAGGTAATTAATCGAGGACGGAAACAGAGATGGTTCGATCACCTAAAACATAATAAAAATACATACATCAATTCTAAAAATGAAAAAAATAAAAAAAAAGGTTGCACAGTATTAACACATTAATTAGTATACTTAAGGAAGTATTTTATCCATCTAATAAAATAATGTAGGCGGTGTTTTTTTTGAGTACTTACATCTCCATTTCCGGACTTTCGATTCTCACTGATTGCATATGTAACTTCTTGTGAACAAGACGTACCTGCTGTACTGGAATTTTTTGACGTCAGCTGAAATTGGGTTTAGAATATGAAGCATTGTGATTCAGTTTTATTTTGGTTATGTTAAAAAATATACCTTACCGACAGAACAATCTTCCCGTTGAAGCTGGGCAACCTAGTGTCATCGCGACTTATTTCTACACTACATGTACTGAAAGTAAATCAAAAAATATACCATTTATGCATATGAAAAACATTGTTTCTTTTCAATTCTAAACATAACATAGAAAACTTACTCAACAGCACTACTATTCTCTGTCTTCGAATAATACGCGAAATCGGAAAGAGGTGGTTTGATTGCTTTTTTAAAGTCCCCTAGAGTAACTTTCTCCGGAGAAATACTTATAAAAATGGATTTAGGCTCGCCTTCGCCATCAATACAAAAAGTAACTTTTGTTCTATTTTCCGTCATAGTTACTTTTTAAGGGTCACTTCAACGAGTTTATTACCAAAATGCTACTGAAACTTTGATTAAAAATTTACGAAACATCATCAACGAACTACACAAATTTGACGCCACATGAGTTGTTTGTAAACAACAAGCCCTTATGGGACGCCTCAATCCCACCACTACGCATGCGCGCGGACTTCCCTATTTGATAGTTTGATAATTGCGAAATTCGAATCGCCGGTACTCAGCGAGTCAGCCGTCAGGTAAACGGTAAACTATACACATAAAAAATACAATACATTCTCATCTTATTTTCGTTTGATG
>FIZT01003858.1:0-10210 GCA_900065295.1 Paracoccus marginatus
TAGCACACTACATACACAAATTTGTAGTGTGCTAGTGTGGTGTATGTAAAGTAAACACACAAGCAGAGATCAAACATGGCGGCCACGTATCATACCCCCTTCTTTAGTACCCTACAGCTGATGATAAATTTTATTTTCCTTTGTTACTTTCATGGATGCAATTGTAGGGTGAAAATTGTTCGTATTGCGTTGATCTTTTGCTGTCCAGTCGAAACCGCTGTTGTCGAGACATTTTGTCTGAAAAAGATGGAAAATCAACTATAGTAAACGGTATTTAAATGGTAATAAGATTCGCGGTGTGACGTGTTTATTAAATGTAATCCGTTTAATGCTCGCGAAATTTTACGCTTGCGGTACTATAGTGTTTCCATACTATAATTATATTGCCGTTACAATACCGGTCGGTTTTCGCCAGTTCTAATAACCTATTCTCAAAATGAAATATTATTGTAAATGTTTGAACATTTGCGTCGAGCTGGACAGTGAAGCTCTACTACCAGACGAGCCATTAACTCTTTCCGAAGAAGAGAAAAAAGACCAGTTTTTCTCTGAGGTAAAATTGATACTTGCGTTATAATTTAAACTCCATCCTGTACTTATGGGCTGATTACATGTTACTATGTTGGAACTTTTTTTGCTCCCATTAGTTACCATTATTAGTAGTACGAGAAATGAAGCTTAAAAAGCAGCAACTGAAGCTCGTACGTTCCAAAAGAATTGGCTCGTGGGAAGTGTACAAATGTTCGAACTGCTCGACGTTTTCGCATGCCATTGAAAATGATAATTCCAATACGAAACTGGTGAATAAATCGTTATTACAGGTAAATAAATAATAATGAATTTATCACTTGTTTCAGATAATTCGATCAGTAGGTATCTACTTGTCTGATTCACCGTTCTTGTAAAATCATTGCATAATTTTTCTAATCATCTCGTTTATTATTTTAGTTGTCTGATGGCGATGTTCAGAATATCAAAAATTCTGTCGATTACTCTCCAGTATTTCACATAGTCGTGGCTGATACATCTTTGTTCGGCGGTGATTTGCCAGTAACTAGTCAACTAAATGGTAAGATTTGTTAATTTGACAATTTTATTTATTTTAGTTATCGTTTTGGTGATAATCAGTTCACAGGATTGCTTTCAATTGTTTTCATATGTCCGATTTAATTTAAATTATTTAGTCTTTTCTATTTAAATTCGTTAAATGGAAAATTTTCTTGGATTTTTCATGTTCAATAGTCTATAAAATTTTGAATTTTCGATTTTAAATGATAATTTTATTTCAAAAATTGGAAATTATCGTTGTAATTCATTTGTTAGCGTATTCGATTTTCTATTTAAAATTGTATTGACTAAACTAACGATACAAAAAATCGAAAATTCTATTTTTTCACGTTAAAGAAAAAGTGTAACAGAAAATGAGTATTTCAAGGTCACTTGGAAGCTTCAACTCAAATTGATAGTTTTTCGAAATCTCCGCCTTCGCTGAAATATTAATTCTATTTTTCTTTGTAGGAAATTTCTCAAACGACATTGTCGAACTTCAAAAACAATTATCCGATTACGTCGACGAAAAAAATAAAATTACCGATGAAAACATACGCACGTACGTGGAGCAACAACAATCGGCGTTGAAAAAATTACTAAAACGAGCTAACGAAGACTTTCAAATATTAACCAAGTTAGTGGCCTAATTTGCTGATACGATGATTTTTTTTCACAACCTCGAAGTGCGATCTAACTTTGCTATTTTTCAACAGCGTAATTGCGCAAACTGACGAGCCGGGAATGAAGAGGAATAATCCGAATGAGGTTAATTCATTCAACAACGGATTCGCCGCATCTCAACAGCGTACGAGCACGCCACCGATTAATATATCCAGCAATTCTGTGATAAAGGATTTCGGTCATATGAGTATCAGCCCCTCGGTGAGATGATCTGCCCGCTTGAATGCCATTTCAATGATCAGCCTGATGAGATCGTTTTTAATTGAATTTTTTCAATTTGCGCAGAGAGGAAGTAAAAAAGAATCTAAGAATACCATGTTGTCCGGAATACCGCCGTCGTTCGATTCCGAAGGATTATTCCCGTTGGATGGGATGGAAGAATCTAATGTTTTGGAAGAAGATGAGCATTCGGATGAGGATCTCTCCGATACCGATGGTAAGTATTGCTAATTGAAATTTTCGATCGCAGGTCTCGTATCTCGTATAATTGAAGAGCTGATGAATGTTGTTATAATAACAACGACATCAATTAATTGCATTAGTACGACCCAGTGAGATAGTTTTTTAAATGCGAATAAATTTCCACACAATGTAGCGCTTTATTTTGTAATAAAGCATTCTCGATGTGATAATTAATTAGGTAATTGTTGACATAACAGATCGCTAATCATATTTTATGAGATTACCATTTGAATTTGTAATTTTGTTTTTCTCTTCGGAGTTGTTTTTTGTCACGTTTGAGGGGGAAGTCAATTTATCTTTCTTTGTAGGTAAATCTGCCCGTCTCATTATTCTTTATTGTTTACAAAGTACGTAGTTGAAGATACTTTTTTCTTAATTAGAAATGTTATGTCAATAGCGCGTCGCTAAATTCGATTTAATGCCAAGAAAAAAAATGTTTTGGATTTTCAATTCTCGTTGCTAAAAATAATTTTTCTAAACGAAGCGGCGAGTTGAATCAGTCAAATTAATTCTTCGTTTTAATTTCAGATTCTGGAAGTAGGGACGAAGGAATACATATTCCACGTCGAAAAACTTTCGCCATCGCGAAATCTCTACCGATAAGAGTTCCCGGCGAATTTGATCCGTCTTTCCGAGACTTTGGCGAAACCAAAAGAGATAAAAGGAAACCAAATTACCAACAGAGGGCTAAAGAACCTCTGGACATAGCCGCTAGCATTAAGGCTTTAGCCAACAGCGTGCACGGTGATACAATTTTCGGAGATTTACCGCCTCCGAGGATCGGCTCCAGAATTTAATTGTTAAGTTACAAAAGTTTGGATTGAATTTTTATTCATTTTTTTTTGTGTATTTTAAATTTCAGTTTCGCAGCTTGATATTTGTTTTATATGTTTTATAAAATTGTGTAAAAAAGAAATATATTTCTTTCGTTTTTGATTTGTTTGTTTTGAAATCGACGCCAAGATAACCAAACGTAAATAATATTTATTTAGATAAATAAATCTATAAAAAAATTTCTTATATAGGTACGGATGAATGAAATCCTGGAGTTTTCTTTTGAGGATTCACTAACATTTTCATCGATTCGTCAATGGAATTCAGGTTCAACTTCCAAGCTTGTAAGACGTCTCGTAATTGCTGCCACTGAGGCATACCGAATGTCCTGTGCATTGTACTCGATATAAGAACTTTCTTCGCTGTCTGATCCATACGTGCTCGAACTAATTTCGTTTTCAGGGCTACGAAAATTGAAAATAAATTTAACCATTTTTGCCACTTATTACGAATATCAAATTATTCGACAATATTGGTACCTTCGATAATAAAAGCTTCGACATCGTTTTCCGATAAACTAAGTTCTTTTTGGATTGTTTCGAAACTTAATTCGTTGGAATTTTCGGCTAACTGCATAAACGTAAGAAGTCTCATTTTTTTAGTATTTTGATCGTGATCCAAACCTGAAATAATTCAAATAATGAACACAAATATCCAATTTTAGACACAAACAAATTCCGAATCCAAAACGACCTACCCAAGTTATTCACGAACTCTTTGTGTCCTTTGTAGAACTTAGTATAAACGCTGAGTTTGCTCGATACGAAAATATTCAAAAGATCGTGAATGAGTTCGCCTTTCAAAGCTTTGATGGGTTTCAATGACAATAGAGGATCCAATAGAAAAGTGTTCGGGTCAGCGAGAGCAGTAATAATGCAACGTTGAGCATCCTCTTTCGCTTGACTGGCATTTTCTTCGGTATACGTACTCAATAATTCGATCATCACTTTCGCTGCGACGTCACTATACAACACATAATACCGTCGAAATCGTAAAAATGTCTTTAGATAGAGCTCGATCAATGATTAGCATCACATACCTGTGTTTACCGGCAACTAAAGCGTCGTGCAAAGAGCGAAGGAGTTTTTGCATTTGCTCATTAGTTAACGGAGCTGAAGCGAATTGTTCTTTGAGTTGCTTGACATCTTTGAATATTGATTTGACCATATCGACTCGTTTGGCGATTAAAATCAAATTATAGTAAATTTCGTAACGAATAGGATTGCTCTTATCCAGTGATTGGAACAGAACCCATAAACTGTACACACGATAAACACAAATGAACGCGAGTTTGGTGGAACATTAACCTTCCGAAAGAAATACTTACACTCTTAAGAAGACCGGCCCAAGCTTGGGTAAAGCTGTTTTGTAAAGCTTTTCAACGAAACTAGATATCAATTTGTTAGTGTTATCAGAAGGAGGCATCTGTGAAGAAAAACCGAGTCGATTAAGAAAAAAAATGTAAAGATAGAAATTGATACGTACATCAGAGTGTAGAATTAGAAACGTACCACAACTAAAATGGAAACGATATCGTTAAGAACCGTTTCGACATCATTTTCGTTCGGCTCCTTGAAACAAATATCGCAAACACTGATAATTTTACGGAGATCGTCTTCCAATCCTTTGGTTGACTTTTCTTCGGTTATATCAGCTCCAAGCTTTTTAAAGTACGACTTCAATTCACCCGCCTGCCAATTAAATCAGAGAATTATTAGAGAATAGCGAACGAGTAGGAGTGCTGAAAACAAGAAATGAGAAAACTTACCTGATCTTCCAAAGTTAGATCTATAAAAATCATTTTGATCGTTTCAAATCAATAGTACAAGAACACAATTGCGAAGGATATGATTGAAAAGTATGAAACTACACTACTAAAATATAGATTTAACGATATAATTTGAATGAAAGTTGACGGAAAAACTTCTTTCTGAATTCTGACAAATTTTTTATCGGTTTCGGTATTGTGTTGTGGCGTGTGATTGAAATTTTATTGTATCGCTGATTCGACGTTTTTCAACAGCACTCATTGAACTTTTATGATAATTGGCAACGTTGCAAAGTTCAATCGTGGTGAAATATTCGCATTAGCAAAGCAAAAAGATTAGACGATAATTTTTGAGCGGGTTTTTTTCACTCTGGTGTTTTTGTCGAGTTCATTCCCTTATTCTCCAAAATTAATAATTTTACTGCTTCTTGCATTGTAGTTTATCGGATAGTGATCAAGTTCTTGGTTAATATACCATTATGAAGGATGTGCAAAAGTCAGCTTTACCCAAGGGGCGGCAGTACGTGGTCAAAAGAGGTAATATAATTTATCTAATTATCAGCATGCACAATTAACTTTTATAAATGATCGATTTCCTTCCAGGTGGCCGGATGGAAGATGTTCATTTTGATAAAATAACATCCAGAATTCAAAAGCTTTGCTATGGATTAAATCAGGATTACGTAGATGCGGTAAAGATTTGTGTAATATACCTCAACGTGTTTCGATTTAACTTAATTAGTTTTGTGAAAATATAGGTCGAAATCGCAATGAAAGTAATCAGAGGTTTATTTCCTGGTGTAACAACGATGGAATTGGATAATCTAGCCGCCGAAACCGCTGCTTCTATGACTACTCGACATCCGGATTACGCTGTGTTAGCTGCTCGTATTGCTGTTTCCAATTTACATAAAGAAACCAAAAAAATGTTCAGCGGTACGTTCCATCACAAAACGCAATTTTCAAGTGTTTGATCTTTCATTCAAGATGTGATTCTATTACAGATGTAATGACTGACCTCTATAATATGTATAACGAAAAAACGAAAAGAAAAAGTCCCATGATCTCTGATTTCCATTACAATATCATGATGAAACACGCCGATCGCCTTAATTCTTCAATCATTTATGATCGTGACTTCAGCTACAACTATTTTGGATTCAAGGTATAACGCCTAGTCCATTTTACTTTTTAAAACGTATTGCTTCTAATTTTAAATTTTTGGTATTTTTTCTGCAGACTTTAGAAAAGTCGTATTTATTGAAAATTAACGGGAAGGTAGTCGAAAGACCACAGCACATGTTGATGCGAGTCGCTGTGGGAATTCACGGTGAGGATATCGACGCAGCGATCGATACGTATAACTTGTTATCGGAAAGATATTTTACTCACGCCTCGCCTACTTTGTTCAGTTCCGCTACTACGAGACCTCAGCTATCAAGGTACTTTCTGCGCAATTACGCCAATAGTGCTCGTACATCTAATACCTTTAATATTGTTAATTTTTGTAGCTGTTTTCTCATTGCGATGGAAGAAGACAGTATCGAAGGTATTTTCAATACCCTTACAACGTGTGCTCTAATTTCTAAATCCGCCGGAGGCGTAGGCTTACACATACATAATATTAGAGCTACCAATAGCTATATAACTGGTACCAATGGAGTATCTAATGGTATCGTGCCAATGTTACGTGTATTCAATAGCGTAGCGAGATATGTTGATCAAGGAGGAAATAAGGTAATTATTGATATCGTTTAAATTACTAAAAATCAATCTCTACTGAAATAATTATGTCATTCTAGCGTCCTGGTGCATTCGCTGTTTATCTGGAACCATGGCATGCAGACGTATTCGAGTTTTTAGAATTACGTAAAAATACCGGACATGAAGAAATTCGTGCTAGAGATTTATTTTATGCGTTATGGATCCCCGATGAATTTATGCGAAGAGTAGAACAAGAAGGAAAATGGAGTTTGATGTGCCCTAGTCAGTGTCCTGGACTTCAAGATTGTTGGGGAGAAGAATTTGAAAAGCTGTACCGAAAGTAGGCTTAATTTACATTCTGTATTAATTTATTTTTCTGATTTTTCAACTATCAAATTCGTTTTTTTCTTAGGTATGAAGAGGAGAAACGTTATGTACGTCAAGTCGACGCTAGAAAATTATGGTTTGCAATTTTGGACTCGCAAATTGAAACTGGGACACCTTACATGTTATATAAAGATGCATGCAATAGAAAATCCAATCATCAAAATTTAGGAACTATTAAAAGTAGTAATTTGTGTACCGAAATCGTCGAATATAGTGCTCCTGATGAGGTAATTATACAACTCGTTTCCCCCAATTTCTTGTACCTGTGTTGTGAATTAATTTCATTGCTTTTCTTTTTGCTAAAAGGTTGCTGTATGTAACCTCGCGTCCATCGCTGTAAATATGTTCTTGAGTCACGATCAAAAAACGTATAATTTTGAGAAACTAAAAGAAATCACCAAAACCGTGACAAGAAATCTGAATAAAATCATAGACAATACGTACTACCCTGTCCCACAAGTAAGCTGATCAAAAATCACTTTCCTTCTTGCAGATTTCTAATATGTGTACTTTTTTTTTTTTACTTTCTAGGCTAGAAAATCAAATTTACGACACCGACCTATCGGCATCGGTATTCAAGGTTTAGCCGATTTATTCATCTTGATGCGATTACCTTACGAAAGCGAAACGTCTCAGTTACTTAATCAGCAGATATTTGAAACTATTTATTACGGCTCCTTAGAAGCCAGCTGCGAACTTGCCAAAGAAAAGGGTCCTTATGAAACTTACGAAGGGTCCCCAGTTAGTAAAGGAGTAAGTACCAGATTTAAGTATTCACCTTTTGTAGCCTACCTGTCTTAATTCCGACTGCGTTCTGATAGATTTTACAGTACGATATGTGGAATGTCAAGCCAACTAATTTATGGGATTGGGCTGCGTTGAAAGAAAAAATAAAACAATACGGTGTAAGGAATTCGTTACTTCTTGCCCCTATGCCTACAGCGTCTACTGCTCAAATTTTAGGAAATAACGAATCCTTCGAACCTTATACTTCAAACATGTATACCAGACGAGTTTTATCTGGAGAATTTCAGGTAATCGACTTCCATGAATTTACACTACATTAATATTTTGAATCGTACTGCATTGTCATTTTCTTTGAAATCAGGTGGTAAATCATCATCTGCTGAAAGACCTGGTGGAATTAGGATTATGGGATGAAAATATGAAAAACGAGCTGATACTTCACAATGGCTCGGTTCAGGTTAGTTTTTTTTTTTTTGCACTGTTTTGTATGTTTTATGAGAACAAAGCCACTCAACAAATTACTTGCCTTCGCAGAATATAAACAGAATTCCGGATAATTTGAAGGAGCTGTATAAAACTGTTTGGGAAATCAAACAAAAGACCGTTTTGAAAATGGCAGCCGATCGTGGAGCTTTCATAGATCAATCACAAAGCTTAAATATACACATGGCGAATCCAAATTATTCAAATTTATCTTCTATGCACTTCTACGGCTGGAAATTGGTATGTTTACGTGTTATTATGATAGCCATTATCTCGGATATTTCTTTGATTAATTTTTATTAAATACAGGGCTTAAAAACCGGCATGTACTACTTGAGAACGAAACCAGCCGCGGATGCTATTCAATTTACAGTGGATAAATCAAAAGCTGCCATGTCCTCGGAAATTGGTAAAAAAGAACAGAACGGAAGCGCTGCTGACGAAGAATCCGAAGAGTATTATTTACGAAAGTTAACGTGTTCACTGCAAAATAAAGAAGATTGTCTCATGTGCGGATCGTGATTTTTCTGCCTCTTTGGTCAATTGTAGCACAATTTTATTATTTCCTTTTTGAAACATTTCTATTTTTTTAAAATGATTTTTTTGACTGTTCACTAATGTTATGCTAGGTACTAAAAGTGTAAGAAATAAATGGAGAACGTAATTAAAATAAACATGTTTTATTTACAAACTATTGAAATTAATAAAAAGCCAACTTTTTCGGCGGTAATTCTATTTTATCTTCTTTCTTTTTCCACGGTTCAGTGTCAAGTTCTTTAATCCCTCTCATTTTATACCACTGTTCTTTAACACCGCTTTCGTCCTTATAATGAGGGTCCCACGATTTAATTGTACTTTCTTCGAAGTAAGTGTTATATTTTTTCCAATCGCGACGTCTCTTGAAGCAATTTGGTTTACTGTATTTTGGTACCAGAGCCGGCATTAGTCCTAAAAAATTTCAAGCTTAGAAAGCGTAATAATTTCGAACAATACAATACGGGCGCAAAATTACCAGCTATATGAGCCATCGATACTAATTTTGACATCCGAACTTGCTGTTTTCTACATAAACCGGTGACTCGCGCAGGTAACATGAGCCCATCACTTCGAACAAATTGGCTGAGAATTAACACATCCTAAAACACATAATTTTGCTTTGTAAACAAAGAGGAAGACAAGCGAATTTATATTGTCAACATTTTGATTTTATTGCTCACTGTATGCTTTATGTCCATATTCAACCGGCAAACAGGACAAGCGTAATCGTCATGTTCTGTTTTTACCATATATTCTTCCCTACCGGAATCTTTTAGTACTCCTTCCACGATGGTCCTATTACCTTCTTTTCTTTCTACGACTGTAAAATGGAATTAAATCAGCTCATGGTATGTAGAAAAGCTGTTTAAAGAGCGATACGTACTTTCTTTGACTCCCAGAGATGCCGAAGAATGGATTGCATTTCGAGGTAGTCTCTTGAAAATATCAACACCAAGGAGTTTGGGCACGGTAAACACATTACGTAGCATGGCGTTAAACTTCAATATTTTCAAAAAATACAAGACTGAATTAATTAATAATAATTAATAGCGATTTATGATAGTAATTCCATTTTTGATTTGATTTATTAGGGTTTCGCTCTATAAGCGAACCCCTTTTGTATTCGTTTATTCTCCATCAGTTTTCTTCATCAAACCAATCAACGAACGTTGTTTTCAGAGACCAAAAACGAGATTAAATTTGGAATAGAGTTTTGTTGTTTTATCAATGAACAGTTACCATTTAATCAAGACAAATACACTTTTCAAACAGTAAATACTTTCATCATTTTCAAAATGGTTATTCATATCATAAACATTTGTCCTTGTTAATTAAAAAATACAATTTTCAATTTCAAGTCTATTTGTACGTTTCATGTCTGACCTCTGACGTCATAAAGATTTTTTTTTTTTAAGAAAGAATGATGGAGACTGGAGAGTTGTGTTGGGGGGATTGCTATTTGCTATGAATAATTATTTTTGGTCAAATTTCTTTTCTTCTGTTTCTGAATTCATGTAGATAAAGCGAAACCCTTTTGCAATGAGCGTGTAGCTCATT
>FIZT01003870.1:0-10283 GCA_900065295.1 Paracoccus marginatus
AAAAAAGACAATTTTGGCTTGAAAAAGATGTATTCCTTGCTCAATTTTCACACTTGAGAATATTGACCGGTTTTGAAAATTCTGGAAGTTGAAATTTGAAATTTTTCAGGTGGTGCTCGAGCTCGGGAGCACCACCAGATCCGCCGGCCATGCCTCAAAGGGGTTGGATTTTGCCCTGAAGAGGATGAAAGTGATTTCATCTGAAAGAGGTTGCCAAAAATGACCAAAAACTGCCAAAATCTTGAAATCGAATTTTCGCTGACTAAATATCTTTTCTCATCCACACCCACAAATATTCTTTCTTCATGAAAAACAAAATTTTTAAACGTGAAGAAATGTCGATACCCATAGCTAAACAAATTTCAAAGTTAAAGTCGATGAATATAACCGCACTTTCAAAGAAACCAAAATATTACAATCAATTATACGTGTTTTTTATACCTATTTATGTACACTTGCTAACAAAAAAAAAAAGCTAAAAAGTATGTACCAACGGGTAAACTTACTCCTACATTGGGACCTCAGACTTTAAAATGACAGTAAACGAAGAATGAAAAATACTTGAAAGCGAAATGTTCAAGTACAGCAAATAGGTATGTACAGGAAGTAGCATAGTAATGGTAATAGTACTAAATATCAGTAGGAACTGTAATACTTTAAATACATCGCAAAAACTTTTCTCCTTTTTATTACAAAGGCTGGCTCGTAAAACTGACGATAAAAAAATAATTCATTTCCACTCTTTTTGCCCAATTTTACTTCTGCCTCGTTTTGATAGTTAATGGGTGAAAATAAACATCGAACCGCATGCAAAATTCACATCGGCTTGACAGAATTTCTACGTAGGTATTTACAGGCTGACGAGCGTTTCTATTTGAATAACTGCATAAGCACATAAAAAGACTAGAAATAAAATGAAAAAATTTTCCAACCCACAAAACAGTGGATTAAATAATGATATTGTACGTACGAGTACAAAATAGTAAATGCAATAGCAATTTCAGAGCAACGAGTCGTAGATAGGTACATGTTTCACTTTCATAGAAACTGAGTGCTTGATGTATAAATTAGCAGGACTTCGTATAACGGCTATAGTAATTCGTAATTTTTAATTCATTTACAGAAACCTGCTCGATTATTAATCCGTAACAGTTGAGTATAATGTACCTATAGCTACCTACATACATTTAGTGCACTTGATAATAGCTATTCTGAAAGACATACAAATCTGCCTTTGAATGTCTTCAAGATTATCTACTCTTTTAATATGTAAATGTAACAGAAAACAAAACAAAAGTTCAATCTGCATGGCAACGAAATATTTTCATTTTGAAACTCTTACAAATTTTTCCTCCATTTTATCAAAACCATTAGGTAATAATTAGATGCTGGATGGATTCTTTTCTTTCTTCAACACGAAGTGGGTAAGATAGAAAGTGTAAAATTGCCCTCTCAGTACACAGAACATTATAGTCAAGAAAATATAAAATAGATAGGTATCTAGGTGCTTTTTTCAAAACGTGTTTCCGTAGAGTGTTATAGATAATAAGTACAGCATGGTAATGTATCTACAGATTAAACAGAAAAACTAATTCAATAATTCAAAAGTTAAAGAAACCGCCGTAAAAGCAATAATTTTCGCAATTCGAAACAGCAAACTTTGTTGGTACATTTTGTAGAGACTTTCTTACAAAATAACATTCATCTTTTATCGAGCACTATCTATCTCATGAGTATCTTTCAAAAAGCTTTCGGCGAACTGCGAAAAACACAAAACTGTGAACTAAGTGTAAAAATTTAAACACGTATAAAGTTTCAAACATCTGGAAATGAACATCTTGCATCAAACTCAAAAAACTTTCTCGATTTTCAAGCAAATAAAATAATAAGTAAGTAAGTACATCAACGTACCTATGAGTAAACAACGCGGATCGTGGAAAAAAAAACATAATTTTTGATGATAGAATTATTATCCAAATCCAAGTATAAGTATCAGTGCATCTCAATTATCGAATTAGAGTTATGATATTTAAAATACCAATGAAAGGAAGTAGCTTGAATTTCACATTATCATCGAATACCTGTATGGTACCTATTCTTAAATCAGTACATATGCAATTATGCATACCATTTCCAGAAGTGGGCAAAAGCAGTGAAAAATTCAACACACCTGCATTGATAAATTCGAATCATGGGCCGATTAATAATCAAGTACCTACCTATATCACTTATCAAAACAGAACTTGACTTTTGAAAATTGAATAAAGTACCTAGTCTATGTGAACTCAACATAGGTACAATGAAATACAAAAACCATGAAGTTGAATTCGCGTTTTGGTTTCCATAAGTATAGTAGAAAAAAAAGTCAGTAAGTGTATAATATGAATTTCGTAGAAGATACGAATTGATATGTACGATATTAACAATTTAAAACTTGAACTCACCTCTACGTTAACAAATTGCGACGAATATTTCAGAAGCAAGGTTCATTAAATAACGGACAATAAACGAACAAACAGTAACGATATGTAAATAAAGTTGAATTACGAGAATAAGATTTGAGAAATTCCACCATCAGACATTCACCACCTTCTTTAAACAAGGAAAAAGCAAAAGTGCTCAATCGCCAGGGTTACAATAACCTCAAAGTATATACCTGTCTTTTTGCCCGAGTAAAGCCGAGATTACCCGAATATACTTCACAGTATCAGAGTATCGTAGTACCGATTCCGAACTGAAGACAGAAGAGAACCGTGGATATTTTTTAATCCCATCGCTAGTTTTCTACTTTTACAATCATGCCAAAATACGTGTACCCACCACATTTTCATTTTTATGTATCGACATTCAAACATTTATACATAGGCATAAATTTTTTTACACGTAATTTTATCTGTAAGTACTTCATTACCGAAATGCAAGGGAAGTACAAGAGCAAGAGCGAATAATTTTTCAGCAAAATATGAAGTGGCGTGTAGATATCAATACTTTTTTGTATTCGTAATTATTTCACGCGATTTATATTAACATCATTATTGATGATCGTATCATCATGAATCTTGCATCGTAAAAAATATTAAATCAAATAGTAGGTACAGTACCGTACATCAAACTTATCAGTTTACTTCCCTTGAATTTATTTTCAGATAATGCACGCTACCAACAAATTTAAAATAGATAATTCATTTAACCAATTTTTCGCACGTTCAACTACATACATGTACTTGAAAGTTGAAAATAGAAAACCCAAGTATTGTGATGGGGAAAAAATTCGGTTTGTGTATCGAATATCGATATTACGCTGGGCAAATTTGTTACATTGCCGTTGAACAGAACTGAGTACTTTAAATCAAAAGTTCAATACTTGATCTGTCACATTTCAGTTTTTCACCATCAAAAAAATTAGAATTGAAATTAAACCCAATAACTTGACAAAACCATATAATATTTCAACTACTAACACAATTCAATTAGGCAATCATTAATTAAAATTTGTATCGTTGAAAAGAAAAAAATGAAAAAAAGAAAAGAAAAAACCTTGAATACATATGTATTAAGTAAAACAAATAAAAATTGATCTCAAAACTAAGTTCAATCGCGTTCATTCGACAAACTCCTAGAATTCGATCTACTCTTGGGTGTACGACTTGATGCTCTGCCTCGTTCAGAATCGAATGATTTTGACTTTGATCGCGATCGTGATCTAGATTTGCTAATTTCTTTCTCCACCGATAACTTTGACTTCGGTGTAGAATTCTCTACAGATGGTGACTTGGTTTTTGACTTCGGTTTTGACCTCGACCTCGACCTTGATTTACTAATTTTTCTATCTTCCGGAGATTTGGATTTTTCATCGCGTTTCACAGACGAATCAGACTGATGATTATCGTTTTTCGATAAAGATCTTGAATCTCGTTTCGGTGGTGTTTTTGAACGCGATCTATTTTTATCTTTGGAAACAGAATGGCGTTTTCTCCTCGATTTACTATTAACGTCATTGGTCTTGGATCGCGAACGTTTAGGTTCGCGTGAACGTGACTTTGATCGACGATTTTCTTTGGATGCCGATCTTCTACGTCGCCTATCTCGCGAAACCGACCGCCGGTAAGAGCGTGATCTACTTCTAGATCTGCGTCGGTCTCTAGACTTGGATCTAGATCGTCCACGTGATCGGTAACGTCTGGTTAAAGGTGATCTGTTTCAATATCGAAAAACAAATAGCATTAGAAAAAGAATAAAAAATTATTCAAGCGTTTTATGACTCTTAATTTTTAAAAATTAGTGATGATGCGTTTTGAAAAATTTAAGTTTTATTGAAGGATGCAAAAAAAAAAAGACTAAAATGTTGAATGCGCCGTTGTGGGGTTCCAAAAATTCATTAGAATGAGTACGTTCTAAAAAGCAGAACCATCAACCGCGCACTAAAAAAAAAAAACTACAAAAGAATATTAAAGAGGATATTGGTACCAAAACCGACTTTAAATGATAAAAAATGATTAGTGAACTAAAAAAATTAGCAATAAAAAAATTATGCTTATGAAAAAGAGTGATGTATACGAAAGATAAAAAAAAAGAAAAAAACCCGATAATACTCTAATTTAAAAAATAATACTCTCAATTTAAAACGTTCCTATACCTACCAATAGTAGGGCGACAGAACCGTTAACATTTAGTACGAGTACCTATTCAACATCCCCATCTTTCGTCTCCAAAACCAATTATCAGGGCATGTTTTTCACAAAATTGCGAGCTCAACCAGCTTTCTCATCAATTATTAACCATACCATATCAACAACCAAATTACATTACATACCCATCCTGAATTATAAACGAATGCTAATCATAAAAATTACTTGTAAAGCGACTTTCTACGAAATGTCGCATATGTCATAAAATAAGATTCAAATAAGCTGTTATTTAGTAGGTAATTAATTAATTAATAAAAATACGTTAACGCTTGCTAAATAAAAGTCGTGCTAGAGACAACCTTACTTGAATACTTTGAAATATATTACGTCACACAACACGAAAACGTACATACAAATCACCAGCACGTCTTTTCTCTATGCAAAAATTTCTTTTGCTAATTCTATCAAAAGTATGTAATCAAAATAAGGATAATTCGTGACTTACCTAATTATACGAGGAGAATATCTGCAAAATAAGAAAAAAGGCCATCATACATTTCGAAAAGTAAGTATATGAAATAAGACGTCACATAACTGAACTCTGCATACCTAGACGACGGTCGTTTATACCCATACATAGATTCTGGACAGTCGCGTGAAAAGTGTCCTTTCCTATTGCAGCTATAACATCTCAAATTCGATATGGGGCCTGTACGGCGACGTTCATATGCTCTAGGTCTAGCAAACGTTACACGTATTCGACTGCCATTCAAATTCCTGTAACAATTAGTGGTAGGTGATTTATGATAATTTAAAAAAATGTACTTGACATAAGAGAAAATCTAGAATCTACTAACATTCCATCGGTAGCTTTTAAAGCATCTGTGGCATCTTCGTCTTTACGAAAAACAACGAATGCAAAAGCCGGTACCGTTCTAGACTGCCAAACTTCCACCAATCTTCCATATTTTTCGAATACTCGTTCCAAATCACGCTTGGAAATACCCCAACCTGACGGATTTCACATCATTTTAAGAAACAACGATTCAGCTGAATTCAACTCTAAATCACATACCAATATCACTAATATGAAGCCGATTTCGATCAAATGGTGTTCGAGCTCTGCTGCGACTCCTTGAACGACTACGACTCTTGCTGCGACTGGAACTACTATGACTACGACTACGACTTTGACTTCGACTTTTACTATGAGATCGGCTGGAAGAACTACTTCGTCGACTAGGCATCGCGTAAATTGGTAAAAAAGGTCCCTTAAAAATCTACAGTGAAAATAAAATTAACAACATGGAATGAATACCTGCATTATGAACAGTGCTACGTGTAAAATGATTCAAGATAAAACAGGATACCTATGGTTTTGAGGGAGGTGATTTTTAAATTGAGAAGAATTAAATTAAGTAAATAGATAACACCATAACTGGTAACTTTACACTTTCACACTCTAAACATTGAATAACATTGCAAAAAATACTTACGCGACCAATTCGCTAAAGTTAGCATATTAAATTCTTCATTTTTCAAAAATCGTAAAAGTAGTAATTCCAATTTTATAATTTTTGAAAGATAAAAATTGATTTCAATGGCGTCGGTTTTTCTCAGTTCAAATTCCAAAAGTTGGCTGCTCAGAGTTCTCAGAGCTCATTGCTCAAAAATTACACTGGTAATTTGAATTTAGAATCTTTGATAACACTGCAAAATTACCTACTTAAGTACCTACTATACAAAAATCAACCAAAACCCTACACAACACTGTTGCTCATTGCAGACCTAAATGACATGCGGTCAAAAATGAGATTGATAAAATTATTTTTTGTTTTTGATAAGAAACAGGCATGAAAATTATTCAACTCATCTTTATTAATGATTTTCCATTAAATCTTGATTGTTTTATGGCTATTTCGCAGTAATTTCGGAATGAAAAGATATCCTAAAAGACCTGGATTAACTTCGTTCGTCAAAGGTTCATCACTATTCAAATATTACGCGGTTTTAAACATTGGTGGATTGGTTGTTTCGTATTATACATGGAAGAAGATGCTATATTCTTCAGGTAAGAAAGCTTTATTCGATGAAATAAATTGAATAACTTAAAAAATAAAATGTTCAATCATATTTTTACAATCACTTCAACGTAAGTGAAAGATTTAAATATCATCTTGTGGAATTTTTCAGATTTTAGATTGAAAGTTCATAACACCTGCACACCTGTTTTGAATTGTGAGTTAGAAAATTTACACTTCGCCGAAGTAAAATTTCAGCAAATATCATTTTTCTATAATACTGTTTCTCATTATTTTTTCAGTATTCTACTCGATTTATAAATATTCTGCATGTAATCCTCCTATCACGTACGAAAATGATTTGAAGCAATGGAAACTTGAGAACAAGAAAATCAAGAATTGAAGTAATATCTGGCTGTAGCTGATTAGTTGACGAACAATTCGCCTTCGAGTTTATCTTTTCGGAGTGATTAGTTTAGTTAATTAACATATTTGTAAGGTAAACTTTGTAAAATTATCGTCATATTTTTCAATTTTTATTCGAATTTTAGTGGTACTTATAAAATTACATTTCCTTAAAATGAGTGATCAAGAATCTGTGGAAACAATGAAGGAGCGCAAAATACGACTTCTGACTCAAAAAAATGAAGAACGTAAACTGAAATTGGAAAAACGAAAAGAATGTAAAGCTATGCAAAATATACAAGCAGAAAACATAAATTCCGTATTGGAGAAATTTGAACAGTTGGAGAAAGAAATAATGGCTTGTTTAACCCAAATTGACGATGTTAATGTTCCGAAAGAATCGTTACCTGAATTATTCGATTCCTGCTACTGTAAATTAGAAGAATGGCAAAATATGATATCTCTTACATCGCATATACTGAGAATTTATCACAAAAAGCAGTTTCAAGTAAAATACCAAGAAATGAACGATAAACGTCTGAAATTGGAACAAAGCTTGATACCCCAGAAAAAGTTTAGGTACGTAATTTGAATAATTATATTTTCAGTTAATATCTTCAAAAAGATAATTAATGAAAATCCTTTTTTTTTTCAGTTTTACAAAACTACGTTCCCGTAACGCGAAAAATGAAATCGGTGATAAGGAACTGGGTCCAAACGTTGTTCAAGATGAAACCGACGCAGCTACAGTTGCAGAAAAACCTATGAAAAAATATGTTCTGAAATTGGACGATGAATTCGGTTACTTTCAACGAGAAAATGAAACTGTTGTTCTGAAGCACGAAGAAATTCTGAAAAAGGACGTTGCTTTTCGTGATTTAAAGAAATGTCAGATAAAAATGGATGGAGGAGCGAATACTGTTCATTTCGTATCATTAACCGACTGTTTGATACTTTGTGGACCGGTTTCTACGTCCGTATTCGTTGATAAATGCCTGAATTGCACATTTGTGGTTGCTTGTCAACAGCTTCGGGTACATCACACGTTCGAAACAAACTTTTACGTTCATATTACCAGTCGTGCTATTATAGAAGATTGTAAGGAAATTCGTTTTGCTCCATACAACTGGAATTACGGCAACATAGACGAGCACTTCAAGAAAGTGAATTTAGACCCGACTGTCAATAATTGGAATCTGGTCGATGATTTCAATTGGCTTTCATCTGTGCCTTCACCGAATTGGAAAATAATTGAAGAAAACGAAAGAAAAAACGAGTGGAGCTGAATGCACTTTCAAGTTCGTTCTAAATATTTTTGTATATTTCACCTAACACAGAATCTTGATGGCACTACATATTATTACCACTATCCATTAAAACTCGTCATCAGTTCTGATTTGTAATAAAATTGATAGATGTGGTTCTAACAGAAATTTTTTTTTTCAAACTCACAGTTTGCAGAAAGTAATGAATGTATGAATAAGTATACCGAATCAAATATGAATTTTTTTATTGAAAAATGAAGTATAAAATAACACCATGTTCAATATAGTCAAATAAACATAACACGAATATTTAAAAATTACTATGTAGGTAACAAAATAGAAAAACGACTTTTCAAAATCTTCTACATTCACTGCCGCAGTTTTGTTCACATTCATCGGTAACTACCAATAAATTTCCGTATTGTTCAAAACACCTTATCGAATACGAACGCCCAAATTTCAATATTAGGGCAATCAAATCTTTCTCATTGAGGTGTTTTAATTTACCATTTTCAGTTAATAAATTCAAACGCAAGCATACAAACCGATATCCCCAACTACAAGCATCATTGTCAACATATAGTAAATCCTCTTCTTCAACAGAATAATTGATAATCAGGCGATCAATTTGTTGCCATAATTTTTCTTCTTCAGTTGAGTTATCAACTATGGTGAAATAGGCATAAGAACCAATTAAAACGTACTCTTGTACATCTATATCTACTGCATAATGTGAATCAGAGATTTCTTTTCGTTCGAAGATAGCCATCTGAGAGCAATAGCCTATTTCTTTTGGGCAACCTTCAGGTATTGCTCCAATACCGAAAACTTTAACTGAATATTCCGGATACCTGGAAATTATGTCATTTCCCCACTGAATAAATTGCTTTTTCGTAAATTCGAATTTATGATCTTCATCGCGAAATTTACCTCCGTTGTCGAACAAAACATTGTAATCATAATTTGGAGTAGTCATTACCACCAATTTTGGTCTGATGAATCCGAAAATATTGGCAGGAAATGCATTAAAATCATTCTCAAATAGATGCTCGATTACTTCAATTGCCACAACGATGTCACTGTTTTGAACTCTCTTATCCATCTGCGACACATTTCCTTCGAAAATATCCACCTTCAATGGTTGACGTTCAGTTTCACATAATTTATGGAACTGATTTGTTTCAATCATATGGAGAGCTCCTGCTAGTCTATCTTTATTGATATCTATCTGATTAACGTGGTTAATAAATTCGCACCTGACTAAATAATTGTCGAAAAACACGAAACTACCGCAGCCAAATTCCGTAACATTTGTAATCATACGGCGTCTGTGAAAATCTTTAATAACTTGTAGGACAGTCACATATCTTTGCATACTAAGCCTGGGCGAAAATTTAATACCAGAGGTGCTACTTCGGGTTGTAGGAGAAAAAAACGCTTCCGTATGATATGGTTCCATCGTTTAATTTTCCTTTTCATGGTGTTTGATACAGCTCTATACTAAGGATATTTACGTACATTCATTATTCGTTACATGAAATTAACTCAACTCACTGGGGTTTAACATTAGAGTACTGAACTTGGAAAGTTGAAATTCGCGGAAAATTTTCAATTTTTGAAGTTCAAGAAAAACACTGATAACAAGTTCAAATGATAAGAAGTGTTACACGTCATCATTCGTCACTCGTGTGATTCGTCGATTGGCAAGTTCTCTTCCCGCTTGGAGCGCTAATGTTGGTGATACTGATAAGATGATTATAGGATACCGGATCATTATGGCGGCTCTATGACATTCGACCAACAAAAAAAACGACCAACAAGACAAACGACCAACAGAATATTCCACCAACCAATTATAATTTCAGACATTCGACCAACAAGACAATCGACCAACAGCTTTTTTAATATCTGAATACTCGGACATTTGACCAACAGAGACATTCCACCTACAAGAGATTTATTTC
>FIZT01003892.1:0-35363 GCA_900065295.1 Paracoccus marginatus
GATTCAGAATCGGATTCATGGGCAAAGTGAATCGCACGTCGTCGAATCCGATTCAAATTTCAAGCGAATCGTGGTTTTTGAATCCGATTCATTTTTTTTTTGAATCGCCCCATCACTGGTTTCTATTCAGTCTACCTTATTACTACGTTTACAAACGTTATTTACCTTTGAAAAATTTAAATCTCCCCGAACCAGATCCATTAGGAGCGTAATCGCTTTCGGAAGGTGTAGTCGTCGAAGGTGTAGTAGGTGGGCTCAATATACCGTTCGAATTCGATGCGTCAGGAGAGAACTTTATATCCGTTTTTATCTCGCTTTTTATTTCAGTAGCCGGTATAGATGCTCCGTTCACATCTTTTGCTTCCATAGTACCGACGCATGGTGCACTTACAACCTCTCTATCTTGTATACGCATACTTCGGCATCATGTTTTAAATCAGTTTTAACGCGAGATCCATATCTAAAAAAAAAATAATGATCAATTTTAGTCGTCATTTAGCCTACTTTCATACTGGCATATCGTAAACCATCGAAGAACCGACTATTCGCGTATGAAACGAAAAAATCCGCAATCATATCTCATCTCTGACGACCGAGAAGAACCTATCGAACTAACACAACAACCAAAACACATCATAGTTTAGAAACCGTAAAACACCTAGAAATGTATAATACAACACTCGTACGTGGAAATCTTCTAAAACCTACGCAATTAAGAACAATCGTACAATTAGAGATTAATTTTTAACAAGTAAATTCGAACCATCTGTTTGGCCACAACTACGTATTCAAGTTACGAAGCGCAAACACTTTAGGTATTACATTTCACTTAGATAAGACGAGAAATGAGATATGTTGGAATTTTAATCGTTTAACCGTGCTATAATGTCGAGTCTTCGGGCCCAAATAGTATTCGAATATTCGCAAATTTATTAATTTTACCATTAATACGCGTGCTTTCACTGATAAGAAGAAAGATCATAATGAAGCAGCTCCCGAAACATTAATTCATTAACGAAACATCCAATAGATCTATCAATAATACCGAACTACTCACAAGCACCGAGTTATATCATTCGACAAAATAACTCGTTCCAATAATAATAAACTTGTCACCATAACTTTTATGTTGTATTTAATAATGAAAAAATGAACAACCGATTAATTATTAATGAGAAGACAAAAATCATAGAAATCAAAATAAAATGAGAAACTTCAATTCAATGAAGCTGAAAAGCTGGAAAGGGAAATCAATCCGACTTTATGGAAAAAGACAATCGCCCATAAACGCGTATCACGACGTTAAGCCGAAAACTTCTATCTTTTTTTTCATGAAAGATAGTCGAGTCTGTGATTTGAAGGAGCGATGATATTCGACACTAAATTTCTTTCGCATTTTCGCATAATTAGCGTTATTAGTATTAATTTCCTTCCAAGGTTGGTTTCCTTTTTCAATAGTAAATTGGATAACGATACTTACTGCACTCCACGATTGCGGCTTATCCATGAAAACCGAAATATAATATTCGAAAAATGGGCGGGTGTGGTGGCCAAGCGGTCAAGCTGAAGGGTTGTTGAACCGAGACGTCGTTATGTCTGCTAAACTACCAGTGAGAGAGGGTGAGTAGGGTAAATGAGGACAGAGAAGAAAGACGGAAAAATAGACTGGGTTCGTAGACGTTGAGGAAACTACGAAGAGATTCAAAACTAGAAAACTTGAATTGCACAACTTTGAATTAAATATTACCTACATACTGGGATGAAAGCTTGAGTTGAGGACGATTTCGAAGAGAAAACTGTATGAAATTATAGAATCACAGACAATCTGTCAAATTTCGTAATTGATATCGATAAATTTAATTTTCACGTCATCCTCATCTCGTGTTTCTCTTGTAGATAGGTACATAATATGCAGCTATCGAATGATGAGCCATCTCTGTACGATTGGCGAATAAACTTCACACTATCCTTAATACGTTGAGGCTGGTTGAGGCCAATATAATTAATCGTGTTTCAATGTTTCATCATTGAACTACATCTACATGAATTACCGACCGAAGACTTACAAGTACGAAATGTGCGTCAGTTTCGTACACAATCTACACCAACAATCTAGAAAAATCAGCATTTTAGCCTTAAGAATTGTAAAATATAACGAAGCCTATCGGCAAAAGGAAGTCTGAATATTTTCTCCAATTAAGATTTCAATTTTCTACAAATCGACTTGAAACTGGCATTTCATTTCGAACGTTCAAACAATTGAGAGTGCTGATAAGAGCGACCAAGTCGTAGAATAAAATAAACAAGAGAAGTTCATGAAAAATGTTAATACAATAATTCTTTCAAATCAACTGATAACAATATCACTTCGAATATTTTACACATTTAACTCGTTCTTTTCATAATGACAGCTACTTAAAAACTATCAAAAAGTACAGAAGTATCATAGTAAAAATACTTCGAGTAGGAAAATTTTAGAATACTCGTTTTTATTATTGCAAAAATGCACAACATATTATGCAAAATTATACAAGTAGTGTCTTACATAGAAAAAAAAAGAGAGAACAGAACGGAACAGAAAAGAAAGAAAATATTAAACTTAACTGCCATTATTACACGATTATGTTATTCATTTTGTTTCATTAAATTACGGTTAATATTACTTTTAAAAACATGATCTTACAACTAGCATTGCGAAAAAAATAACAATAAATCGTAAAAAACTACTTATTAAAAAATAAAACTTGTACATTTTCAGAATTAAAAAAAAAAAAGAAAGAAGAATAGTAATTAAAATTAATAAGAGTATAACATACACCAAAGGTGATGAAAACAAGTTGTACTTATGAAATAATCCTTTGAAAGTATTTTATTTACCTGAAAAATATTCCTTCTGATCAAAAACTACAATCTCATTCGAACAAGGTTAATTAATATTTAAACGGCGCGAGTAAACGGAGCACTACTTTTGAAGGTTTTTTTTTCCTCATCTTCTAAAATTACATTCGAAGGAAATAACACACAATGATAATTAAGAAATATCGAAAGTAAATTTTACAAAAATACTTAACTCATAGTAAATTGGTAATAAAAATAATTATAAAATTAAAAAATACAAATAATCTGAATGCATGTTTCGTTAAACGTTAAAATTGTTTGATAAATGTTTTTATTCGTCATAGAATTTCGTCTCGATTGAGAAAAAAATCGCGCGTTGAGAAAGATTATTTTTAAGTAAACAAAAAAGGAAAACACGCCGGGAAGAAGGGGGGGGGGGGGGGTTGATCGAGAAATTTCGTTACAATAATTAGAATTAAGAAACGCCTATAAATATACTTTTAGTATTAAAAATCATTTTTTTTTAATTCAAATTATTTGGATGAAAAAATTAAGAAAAGAAAAAACAATGACAAGAAGAAAAAAAAACAAAAACAAAAATAACACATTAAAATTAGATTTAATCAACGCTCAACATGTAAGGTAACTGTTATTATATACCATAACCGTAAATCGAATAAAAAAATTTCATCGTAAGAATTTTAAAGCTTCATACCTACACATAGCTTCGTAATACTATCCATATAAAACAAAAAGAGATAAAAGAGAAAAGAGGGGGTACTTGAGAGCTAAAAATTAAAACAAAAAATACACAAAAAAAACATTATCAATTATAACAAACCTTTGAAGAAGAAAAAAAATGTTACGAAAAAAAAGAAGAAAAAACATATAAAAAGTAAATCATAGAAAAATAACTCCGAGTCATCGAACGATTCGATGAGCCGAAACTACTTTAGCACGCTATTTCAAAAAAAAAAAAACATTTGAAAAATTTAAAACAATTTATCACGTTACGGTCATTTAAGGCAATCCATTGGCAAATATAGTACAAAAACTACCATTTTGATTCAAAATTCAAACACGAAAAAAAAAAACTCGTACAAAATTATCGCAGCTCTTCTAAAAGAAAAAAGACCATATCCGTACTTATCACTAAAAAGCTAACAAATTCTGAATCATGTTAAGAGGTAAACCTGTCATGAGTAAGTAACAAGTTGAAAGTTTGTTTTTAAAAATAATTTGTACATTATTTCGAAGTATTAAAAATAGGTTTAGTTTATCAATTTTTCGATTGCTTATTTCCGAGAAGATGACGTTTGACAGAAAAAGAAATACATACTTCGGAAAAACCTTACGACATCGAGCTACAAGGTAGACGAGGAGAGCCCATCTGGGTGAGAACTCGGTCCAACCACTGCAGTGGTCCATTTAAATGCAATTCTATCCAACATGGCGTTGATGTGACTGTTTGTCTCCTGTAAAATAAAGCCGCAAAAAGGAATTAAAAATGTTTAGAGAAGGCTCGATGATGAAAAAATTGCGAGTAATATTTCACCTGTACTCGGCGCCCCATCCTTTGACGAATGACATCCTGATCGTACACATTCTAGTTAACTGGTAAACCGCTTCAAATCCTTGACTAACGGATAGAGATAAAAGCGCCGCGAATTCTTGATTATTGAATATTTTTAAATTGCAACCTAAACAACAACGATAAAAGTCAATTAGTCTGAAAACATGTGCTGCCGAAGGATGAGAGATGGACAAACCTGGGGGTATTTTACAAACGGTAGCAGGATGCCAACCATATCGTTGATTACAATTAGGCGACTGAACGAAGATGCTGGAGTCGCTGAGACATTCGGCGAATACCTCTCCGCCTATGTAATATAATCTGACTCCTTTACCGATGTGCCTTCTGATTTGTTCGACGACCGCGTGTCGATTAACATTTGACAATAATCCGAGACAGAATCTTTCAGAATTGCTGGGATCTGAAATAAATCGCAACAAATCATCATTTTCGTTCTCCATAAAATGAAGACGTGTTATGGAGAAATCCTACTGACCGGTAAATCCGTCTACCGATATAGAAGGTTGTGATGCATGAAATGTTTCACCAACCCTAGTATTCATTTCGTAGTAACTGATACTGCACCAGAAAGCTGGTTCGCAGTACATGACAGGCTGCGCATCGCTGGCTGGGCTTGGACTTAAACCTACGTTTTAAAAACACGCTAAAATGAAACACATCGGTTTAAATGTTTGTATGATTGTGTGCGAATATACTTACTAAGGTTATCGTTATTATCTCCGTCTTCTGACATGTACCCCGGAGGGGTAGTAGGCGAATCCATTGAGGTATATGGTGAAACAGCGACGAGAGTGTTCGGCGGAGGTTGTGATGCTGGAGCCGAGGTGTTTTCGGCTGTTGATATATCGGATTGGTGCGGCTGAATGTCACACAACATAGACGTATCGTCTATGGCCTGGGTTCGGGGAACCAAAATGGGAGGTAAATCTGCGAAACCAAAAAAGTCAATCAATTACAACGTACCATTTTATATGAATAATAATTATCACTAAAACGAAGATATTTACTCGAATTGGAACCCAGCTTGTAGTGATATGGATTAATACAAACTGAATCGCGTTTCAATGAGAAACCAAAGTTACAGTTGTCAGTAGACTGTAAATCAGAATAGGTCTGCAAGTGAGGCCAACGCCAAATTCGGCAGGCAACTAAGTGAGGTAAGTTTTTTGATCTGAAATAAGGAAATGCGAAAATCAGCGCAGATGTCGAAATCACGGCAACGAAAAAAATATCAATCATTCGATATCATTTTTGAAAAAAAAAAAAGAAAAAAAAGGGCACTGTTCAATATCTAAAGTGAAAATATAAATAAACCAATGATAAACGTACCGAACTCCTTGTATGTTATCTGCCTTATCGTTACAAGCACTAAAACAGAAATATGTATTTTTTCCAATGAAAATCCCAATTCATCGTGAAACACATATCTACGCAATACACACATTGATAAAACAATAAGTACTCACTTAGGTATAGTAACACACTTGGTGTTAGGGTCCTGGTTAGCTAATGCTTTCAACAGTTCATCCGTAGCCGAAGCGTTACCTTTTTTCAGTAGTTCGTCCGGAGCGTTAACTTTTTTCAATTTTCTTACCAAATTTTTAATGTGTTTTTCGCAATTTTTGTCTTCGCCTTCAATTTTTTTCCATCCTATCAATTTTTTAATGATTGTAGGATGTGAAAACGGTAAAAAAGACGACATTCTTCAACTATAATTAAAATGAAAGTTCATTTTCAAAAGTAGGTTGTTAAACGAACGAAACAATAAAACTTTAGCGAACTATAGATATATCGGCGATCGTTAACTATAAAATTAAATGCTCGGAAGTCGAATTCTTTATTAAATGCACTATTTACACGGCGATGCGAGTCGCGATACACACTATTTTTGTCAATAATCTCGAATCATCGACTTTCTGAATTAATAATTCTATTTATTCGTTGTACAAATTCGCGAACTTCGCAGATACAGATAAGTACAAAGAAAGAGATACCTTTCTTCGGATGAGAGGAATTTTGCAGCATGTCGGAAATATTTGTATCTTCAGCTTTGACCGCTAGAGGCGCTAAAAGTGTATTAATCTCAAAATGAGTGCTATTTCAGTATTTGATGAGAGATTTGTTCAAATAACATTGAATTTGCATATGAAAATCAAAAATATGTGAAATTAATTACATTTTAATTGAAAAAATCTTATAATTACCTTAAAAATGCAATTTTTCTTTTGTCAACTTTTTTTCTTATCGTAGTTGTAAAGATCCGTGCTTTTTGACCTGTGAAATGATGCAAACACAAGTAAACACATTCACCACTACACACACACTGATTTGAAAAAATGCCGAGAGTGGGAAATGTTGTTTTTAAAATGCAATCATTTTTTCGCATTCCATTCTGCATTTCTAAATAATTATGTATTTTTTAGTTTCTAAAAAAAAAATATAATAACGATATTTTAAAGTTGCTCTTCCAATTAATTAATTTCGCGTTAATTACTTTATAGAAAAAGTATTTAAATGAGTGGAATTCGACGTGCTATTCTATCTTGACGATTTTCGAATCCAACGATTTTCATTATTTTTAGTTTCAATATTTTCTATTGCGAGTAGAAAGTGTACGCGTTCAATTTCCAATTCAGATCGAAAAACACCCGAGAAAACTTTAACCGAATAATGTAACCCCGGATGCGGAACGTTGTGCGATTGAAAAAATGCAGCCGAGCAGAAGAAGGAAAAAACGACCTAATTATGGTATTCGTACCGTCGAAGTATGCAGAGGTAAAAATGGCTTCGGTTTCACCATATCCGGACAACAACCTTGTATTTTGAGCTGTATCGTACCGAACAGCCCTGCAGAGCAAGCTGGACTGCGACCAGGTGACTATTTAATCGCCGTATGTGGACAAAATGTGAGCAAAGTGCCTCACGACGATGTCGTTCAGTTGATCGGAAACTGTCACGGAATACTGAAACTACAAATAGCCGAAAATTATTACTCGGATAGTTCGGAAGAAGATTTCGTAACGACGGTTCGTCAAAAACCAAAATATCCTGCCAAGTTCAAAACGAATGGTCACAATACTCATCCTATGTTGGCCAGCAAGTCTCATAAGTTCGGCAACAGCTCGGCTGATGCGTTATTCAAAGAAAAACCAGACTCGAGGTACGGTGACGATGGCGAAGCGTCGAATAAAAAAGTCGATTCTTTTCCACCCTATAGCGATGTCGAAAATCCGGATATGTTAGTGGAGGCGAACACCATATATCAGTGTCTTGTCGGGTATCTTGGAACGATAGAAATGCCAAAGATATTAACACCAGTTTCTCGACAACAGGTATCTTATTCGCTTATTTTACAAAATTTTCCAGTTCGTTGTGTTTTTTTTTTACTAACTTCGCGATTATTTCTATCCAGATAATACGAAGCTGTATCAAACGACTTCGTGCTGAAAAACGAAACTACACTCCAGTCATGATGACCATATTTCCGTGCAGTCTTCGTCTTAAAAACGACATCGGCACGACAATAGCAGTCTACCCTGGCGGCCGAGTTACATTTTGTAGCGCCAGCAGCGAACTGAACCGTAAATATTTCGGTATTGTGACCACATCTGTCAGCGAAGAACCCTCAAACAGTTGCCACGTCTTCGTAACACTCAGCTCAGCTCACGACGAACATTCCAAAGTCGCTTTCAAGTTTGCGGTGAATTGCGGCTCCGATTGTAACCATTTTCCCGCCACCAGTGACCCTGTAGTCAACGCCATTCGTAAATATTACGAAACACCCAACCGTCTTGATATAGAAGAGCCTTTGGTTGCCAATTCGCCGCAGCCCAGTAACGACAGTAGTGTTACGACGAGCAATAGCGATTCTGGAATAGGATTTAGAGACGAGAGTGGTCATCAATCTGATCGGATTTTAGTAGTCGATATACAGAACCAAAGATTACACATACAAGCCGTTGGACAACCCGATCCGCAATATATTGATTGCTACGCCGATAAATCGGACAGCAGGAATAGCACTAGAGCTAATTCTACTACGGTAATCAACTACAGGTCAGACCAGTCCCTTTGACTGTGCAAATCGATCTAATTTCCTATTCATTTTACAGTCTGCAGTGGCAGCCAACGATAGCTTGAGAGAAGCTTACAACGTCAGTTCACGCGAGAGCATCTTCAACTGGAATACAAAATCAATGTACCCATCAGCATCGTCGACGCGATTCCTGCATAAAAGTTGCGACAACGGATTATCAGAGTTGGGCATTTCGACGGCAGCTGAAGCGTCGCTAGAGCGTAGACTGAGTCCGAAAGTGTTCACCAACATGTCGGACGTGGTGCCAGTCTCGCAGAGTATGGAAGATTTGAAAACGCAGAGCGAACTCTACGAAGACCTCGAGCCAGTCGATAGCTTCATGAAAAAACACAGTTTGCAAGATTTGACCGTGTTTTCATCCGAATGCGAAGTTCAAGTGAGTGACAAAAGCGGTCGAAATGATTTATATCGCGGACGGCGAACTCTAAAAAGAAAATCCGGTTATAAGTACGCCGCTGCTATCGGTATACCGCAAATAGACCGCGCAGAAGGGCGAGAAAATTCGAATGTTTACATTTTCCGCTCGCAATTTTCGCAATCGAATGAAAGAAAAAATAACTAGATCGAAACGTTTAACTTTTCAACCACCGCCGCAGACATTTAGAACGTCGTACAAAATACCGTTCTGTCTGATTAGTTCGCATTTGTATTGTAATTTCCGGGAATTATTTTATTGTCTTAATTGCAACAGCAGACAATTACGAGCCGCGGAAAACTCGACTTGGCGATCAAAAAAAGAGAGAAAAAAAAAATAGGTATAAAATCCGACACTCGGTTGCTTAATTAGATAAAAATAGCGCGCCGACTTGTTTCGAAAAATTTTCAACCGGTTCAAACCGATATTATTTTCCGACTAATAATTCCACTAGCGAGTTAAATTTAACCGAGACATTTTTTGTAATTCGCTATTCGGCGCAAGATCGCTACGTGATAATTAAACGTATGTATTCGTAAGTGCGGCGTGCGTACTGTTGTGTACAGTACACCCACGTCGTCGTCGAGAAAATTATACCCAATTTTACTCGTTCGCATTCGTCCAGTTTTTCTCGATCCTAGAATCGCTGTGTCGGCGGCGTCGGCCTAACTGAGCAGTTTTCTATCGGCTTTCCGCGTGCGTCGGTGTCATGTGGAAACTGTGTCGCGTCTTCTTCGCACGTCATGTTGGTGTCCGATGTTAACGATTTGCTTTTTCAAGCGTTCTGCGGATTCATCAAAAAGGTACCTTTTGTTCTACCCCTTTTTTCTAAAGTACTATAAGTTTCGATATTAATGGAATTTTTTTAAAATTTATTTTCGGCGTTTGAAGTGGTCTCGATGCTATTATTGGATTCATATCGATTAGTGCTCGAAATTGTTTCGAAAATTTATTTTCTTTTGTTCATTTTATTCATCGTTTATTCGAGTCCAAGTTCAATAAGCACGTTTGAAATGCGTGAAAGTATACCTACAGGGCGAATTGGCAGGTTTTCCCCTCATTTTAACTGCAATTTTTTTCTCCATTCTGAAATGAAAATTTTTTCAATCACAAAATATTACGATAATTTTGGTTCGGCCTGCTCTATTGAAAAAAAAATCAAAGGTGTTTCATATGAGTCTCTAAAAAATATTTTATTTCAAAATTTGAAATTTTTTTTACAAAAATTTTGACATTTTAATTTTTTTCAAGCGTAAATTTTTTTTACATATTCCGAAAGAAATGCGTACAGAACTCGAAATATGGGCCAGATATAAATAGAATGGCCTTGATTGTAAAGCCTTGAGAAAACCTAGGTGAGATATGTCTGTTTTAATCACTATACGTGACAAGTTTAGAGCGTTGACTGAATTCGCCGTCAAATGAGCAATATTTTTCCGGCACAAAAATAGTTCAAATTGGTCTCATCAAAACGTTCGCATTCGAGGAAAAAAATTTGCTAAAAATTTTTCATCACCCTCTTGAAACTTTACTACCAACAAGGTAGGTATTAAAGGACGAGAAAAGCTCGCAAAGCTATAAAAACGAACGCAGGTATTCCAATACGTGTATTCATAATACCTGCTCGTTCGAGTACCGATGTAGATATTGCGGATTCGAGGTCGTGTAATGAATGCGCGTATTACGATAAAGAAAAAATAATAATAATAACGAAGAATAACACGCGCAGAAATCATGATAAATAAATTGCCAATCGAATACACGATGGAAGATTTCAATTTCAAACAACCAGACCATATCGATCTGTGAGCAGTGTGTGTACCTCAACCTCTCACATGAAAATATGTCGAGCGGGATCGTACAAGTGGAAAAAAATTGGTACGCGGGCGACTGGACTGGCGGTGGCGAGTGCGAGTGGCGAGGAGAAGGCCAATAATGCGTGTTTTTAGCAGATATACGATATTATACGAGTACGAGATGAGAAGAGTACCATACCATACCATAGCACCGAGCGAACAAACGAGCTGAGAACGTTTTTCATTGATAAAATTATCGAGGAATCTGGTTTGGAATGCGTGCACTGTGTGCTCGATGGTACGTTACGTACAAGCTGTGCGAAGGCTCTGGCCACTCGAATAGCGGTATAGTCTATGAGAATGAGATATACGTACGTATGTGGACGACGTGGACCTACGCCATGTTATAGGCATTGTAGCGAAATTAGGAGGATCGTCGAGAATGATTTTTGGGTGGAAAATTGCGCATAGGTGTTTGCGATGGGTGGGAGTTGGTTGGGACGAATGTTTTTCGAAGTGTTGAAAATTTTTTGAGAAAGGTTTAAAAGTTTGGTATTGTACGTTTCCTGCAGAAATTTGAGAGGGAAAGAAATTTGTTTTACGAATTCGAGCAAAAATTCTCAAAAATTGTTGCAAATATTGTGTTGGAAGCTTTTTTCACACTTTATGGGAAGTAATAGGATTGAGAACTTGAAATACTGATAGGTGTTTATATAACTTAATTAAATAATAATAATACTTTTTGAAATGGACAAAATCCAGTTTGTATACCCCCCCCCCCCCCCCCCCTCTTCAATAAGACAACAGCTGAGAAATTAGGAATTTCATTTCTTTTTTCGAAAAATTAAAGCCGCTCTAAAATTAAGAAAAATTGAAAATTTTGTTCGAACAGAAAATTAAGAATTGATTTTTTTTTAAATTAAAAAATTATCGGGATTTTATTTCATTAAAAAATTTAGGATTGATGTTATCTTTTCACTGAACTATTGGATATTTAATTTCAATAAAAAGTTGGGTATTTTTTTCTCTAAAAATTCAAAATTTTCTTCACCAAGAAATTGAGGATCCAAAAAAACAGAATTTTCACTGTAAATTCACGAACTTTATTTTAAATAAAAAAATTGTCGGGGGGTTTCACTTTTCACCAAAAAAAAATTCTCAAAAGATCGAGTGTTTTTTTCAATAAAAAATTTAGAATATTTGTTTTTCTTGAAAAATTATTTTTTTACTGAAAAATGAGGATTTTCCCACTAGAAAATGGGATTTTTTCGCTAAAAATGAGGAATTTTCACTTGAAAATAAAGATTTTTTCACTAGAAAATAATGATTTTTTTCACTAAAAATAATGATTTTTTTCACTAGAAAATTCACTAGAGAAGTGCGGATTTTTTCACTAAAAAAATTAGAATTTTTTTCCACTACAATGATGAATTGATGAGGATTTTTTCCATTGTAAAATGTGAGTTTTTCACTAGAGAAATGTGGTTTTTTCACTTGAAAAATGTGGATTTTCTCACTAGAATTAGAAAAAATTAGAACTTTTGCACTAAAAAATGGAGATGTTTTTCACTTGAAAATTGAGGATTTTTCCACTAAAAAAATAAGGCTTGTTTTCACTATAAATGAGGAATTCTTCACGAGAAAATAAGGATTTTTTTCCACTAAAAAGGTGAATTTTTCACCAGAAAATTCACTAGAGAAATGTGGATTTTTTTCACTAGAAAAATGTGGAATTGTTCACTTGAAAAATGTTTTTTTTTTCATTGAATTTTTCATCCGAAAATTCACTAGAGAAGTGTAGATTTTTTCACTAGAAAAATGAGTTTTTTTTCCCCCACTAAAATGATGAATTGATGAGGATTTTTTCCATTAGAAAATGTGAGTTTTTCACGAGAAAATAAGGATTTTTTTCCACTAAAAATGAGGATTTTTCACTAGAAAATTCACTAGAGAAATGTGGATTCTTTTCACTAGAAAAATGTGGAATTGTTCACTTGAAAAATGTTTTTTTTTTTTCACTAAAAATAAAGATTTTTCACCCAAAAATTCACTAAAGAAGTGTGGATTTTTTCACCAGAAAAAATGAGTTTTTTTCCACTAAAATGATGAATTGATGAGGATTTTTTTTGACTAGAATGATGAGGATTTTTTCCATTAGAAAATGTGAGCTTTTCACGAGAGAAATGTGTTTTTTTTCACTTGAAGAATGTGCATGGATTTTCTCACTGAAAAAATTAGAACTTTTGCACTAAAAATGGAGATTTTTTTCATTGAAAAAAATGAGGATCTTTTCACAAAGAAATTTAGGCTTTTTCACTAAAAATGAGGATTTTTTTTCACTAAAAAATGAGGGCTTTCCACTAAAAAAAAAATGATAATTTTTCATCAAAAAAATTTTTCTTCCTAAAAAATTTTGTTTCTTTAAAAAATTGAAAAAAAAAATTAATTAATTTGAAAGTTTTTAAATTCATCAAGGAATGATTTTTTTTTTTTCATTTCAAACTGTATTTCAATAGGAAATTTTTTTTCACTAAAAAAAACTATAAGAATGTCACTAGAAAATTTAGTTCACTAGAAAAAAATTGGCATTTTATCGCTAAAAAAGTCAAAAAAATTGTCACCGAAAAATTTGGTATTTTTCCACAAAAAAAATTGACCGATTTTTTTTTGCCAAATGAATAGAATTGAGCATTTTTTCCGCCTGAAAAAATCAGATTTTTTTTTTCAATAAAAAATTTCCCAATGCTGCTTTCGCCGAAAATTCTGTTTCGTCAAAAAATTGAGGTTTCTTGGTCTCTCTCTTCCAATAATTCTTCACCAAAAAAAAAAAATTGAAAATTGAGGATTTGGAATTTTTCTTAATTTCCCAAAAGAATACCTCAAGTTATAGGCACCCATTTGTTTTTCCAATTATTTTTTTCTGTATCACCGAAAAATTAATTCAAACATTTTTTCCAAGTATAAGTAAAAATTTTTTAAACTTTTTTGAAGATTTTTTTTTTTTTTTCATGGAAAAATAATGAATTTTTCTACGAAGGAATACTAAAATAATGTACTTAGAACTTCTAAAAAGTATAATAATTTTCATATCGTATATGTGAGTTTCCTGGTACAAAATATAATTTTATAATTTTATCGTCACCCTGTCGAATACCTACTGAAAATTACGAGCATACCTTTATAAAAATAATGCTCCTATACCCAAGATCCTGGTACATTATCGTAGCATTACGTAATGCAGAACATAAACAGAGTATAATTCCGGACACATACGTAGTCTAAAAATTGAAAAAATGTCATTTATGAACGAATAAGAATGAGGTGACTAGATTTAGTGCTTTTTTTTTGTACATATATTCTTGGTATTACGTTATTTTCAGTCGAGTTGTCAATTTTTATCGCTCGCGCTATTTTTAACCCAAACGGTGTAAACCATGATAAGTTTTTTTTAAAAAAAAAAAATTGCTTTATTCGTCGAGAAAAAATAAACCTCGTACGATGTTAGAATTGCGCGAGTTTTAACAAATTTTTGCAAATTTTCAGTCGAGCTATATTTTTTTATTCGCTGATGTTTTCACGCAAGTATGATTTAAATTCGTTTATACATAGATGTTGTTGATTAAGTGGAATAACATCATTAGCAGGTATTTTAAGGCGTTTCGTAAAAACAAACGTATCGCCGAAAAAGTCCGGGTAAGCTTTCCGGGAATACCCCGACGATTATTAAAATGTACCTACCGAAATATTGAAATTTGCTCGTTAAACGGCTCATTAACCTAGTACGATTCGCGGTTCTTCGTTGTTTTTCCGCCACCCCCGCGCACTGCGTCTCTTCTTTCTCGTGAAACTCGCTTAATTAAACTCGTTGATTATCATCTTCCGTTGTAGGTGGATTTATGATTTTTATTTAGGCAAAAAAAAATCGTGTCAGTGTGACGTGGCTGGAAAATCGTACGTAGTGTGGGTTTTACTTTTAGTTTACTTAAATGAAGAGTAATTGTCGATTTACCATTTACGTACGTATACCTGGTATTGCATAATAACCATAGTATTGTCGTCAGGGTTGCAGGTGCTTCGGTTTAGATTCCCAAAATTTACATGCAAAGTACCTTCCTACGTATGGTTTGTTTTTGAATTTAGCAGACGTATACGAGTGAATGAGTGGTCAAAATATTTTTAATTTGTCGAGTTCGTTAATTTATTAGGGAAAAAAATAACTTCGCTCTCGGTGTTACGCCTGTCTGAAAAGAATTTCGTGAAAATAACCAACCGAAACGAAAAAATTTACTACGAAAAGTACGTGTCACTCGAGAAATTTCTATTTATAATGTCGTTCCGCTCGTACAGCGATATCATAAAAATATGAGAATAAAATTTCGGTGAAAATATTTATTCGCTTTTTATGGAAATTCGCTTCGGGTACCTTTGTAAGTATATGGTTTTGTCCAAGAATAGAAAATCCTCGTGAGAAATTTTCCTCGTATACGAATGAAACGATTGAAACAAATTAATTCCAACAACTCTTTGTTTTCAAATTTTTTTTTTTTTGCATTAATGGTTGGATAATTTTTCGCATGGTTGGGTAAAATTAACTTCACTTGCATGTATTTCATCGGTGCCCATGTTTGAATTGTTGTAGTCGGTGATATTCGAGAATTTTTTTGACGAAGTGATCAGTTTTTCATTGATTCTGTCCCTCAGAATAAGTTTAATTGAATTATCAATTTTTTCTCACTGATTTTTGAAGAAATAATTTTTCAAAAATTGATTTGTATCTGACAAAACAGTGCTTCGCTTTAGTGTGATGTCGATTTCAAATCTTATTAACAGGTCCAAACGAGCTGACGAAGTAAAAATTTTAGATTTGTCAATTTCTTAATTTTTTCTTCAAAATTCTCAAATCACAGCTATCGAAATAATTTTAGATTTGGGATTTTTGTTGAAATCTTACGCAAATTCCTTCCTTGAAAAAAAAAAGAAAATTAAAACAAAGATTAATGAATAAAATAAAAAATTGGCAACGTCGCGAAAGAATTTTTTTCAAGTTTTTAAATTGAAATTCATATTTTTGATGACGATGTAAAATTTGCCATATTGTTGAGCATTTATAGCACTAGAAGTGAAACTTGGCCACACCATACTCAGTTGTTTTTAATTTGGAAGTACATACGATTATAGGGAGTGGGACAAAGATAGCGGAATTTCTCTTTTTCTGATTGGTTATAGCCAGATCATCACCAATCAAAAATTGAGAAAATCTACTACAAAACTGATAAGAGAAATTCCGCCATCTTAGACCCACTCCCTATAAGACGGACGTAAAGATTTTTGCGATAAAAGTGAAAAACTTTTTTTGTATTGAAGAAAAATTCATCGAAGTATCGGACATCTTGAGCTTTAAAATCAAAACTTTGCAACGTTGCATTAGAATTTTTTACTCTGAAAAATTGGTTAAACGTTGAAGTGACAATGGACTTCATCGAAACAAAACCTTTAAAATTTATTTTATTTTCACCGTAATTGTGAAAAAAATTGTTGTCAGCTTGAAATATAAAATGAAAACTTGGCAACGTCGCGTTTAAAATGTTTCTTAACAAAAGTTTTGAATTCCGATGAAAACAGAAAATGTTTCAATCAACTATGTGAAAAATTTTGAATACCTAATTTCGATTTTGTCGACATTGTTGATCGGTACATTTATTAGGTACGTTGAAATCAAATTTTGGCAACGTCGCAAAAAAAAGTTTGAAAAATTTGTTCAATTGAATTGAAGAAATTAATCCATTTATTTGAGCTTTCTATTCCTGTTTTTTTTTTTTTTTTTTTTTTTTTTTTTAAAAAATTTTTTCAATTGAATTGAAAAAATTAATCCATTTTTTTGGGCTTTTTTTTCTTTTTTTTTTTTTTTTTTTTTTTTTGTGAAAAGCGCAGAATTACCTATAATTTATGCACGACACTAAATTTAATATTTGGCAACATCGCGTTTAAATTTTTTCAAAAATTGCCTGATCAATGTGAAAAAATTTTGTGATGAGGGTTTAAAAAATTCTCAATTTTTTTTTCCAATCAAAGAAAAATTTTATTGAGCAATATATTGCGCAAATTGGACATTTTATGAGTTGAAGACCAAACTTGGCAACGTCGCATTGAATTTTTTCTGCGAAAATAATTCTCATTGTCAAAAATTTTTTGGAAAATTTGAAAAAATTTCTTCGTTTTTATAAAAACTCGAAAAATGAACATCTACCTAGGTAGTTGTATTTTATGCTATAAAGTCGAAGTCTGGCAACGTCGCATCTGTAAAAATTGAATTTTCACAGTTATTAAAGGACTATTCCGGCACATTATTTTTCGTAATTTCAAACAATTTACCTTAACAATTCATCGCAGTAATTATTAGGCTTGCGAGCAGGTGTTAATTACCTACAGTTGTAAACAATTCCTCAGTCCATCTACCTATTGCATAACGAATGTATTTTAATTGAAACTAATCGCATCTCTATTCTTCTCTTTCGTTCTAACGTTATAGTGTTTTTTATTCCACAAGATATTCGTTTCGGTAGTAGGATTTTCCCCCAAACTAAACACCATTTCCGCTTCTTACCGTTAATTACGAGTACCTATTTTATTCGTTTAATTCCCTCCGCTCGCGTTTCAACGTCAACTCATCATCACATTTGTTTACGTTTTTCCGTTAGGAATATCCTTGCACTAACCTGTATTCTAATTAGCTGTGTACCAATTTTTATTTGTTTTTTTTTTTCCTTATAGGAAAAACCCCAACAATGCGAAACTGGCGAAAATGAACGTAGGGTGACCGGTTGGGCGACCTCGCTGGAGAAATTACTCTACGACTCGGTCGGATTGCACGCATTTGCTGTACGTACTACGGCGACAATTCCTCCCCTCCGTCCACCTTAAATACTAAGGATGGCTACTAATTTCACGTATACTATTTTTGTATAGGAATTTTTGAAGAAAGAATTCAGCGTTGAAAACGCTTATTTTTGGGCAGCTTGTGAAAAATATCGTCGAACTGTGAATTTAGACGATAGGAAAAAATTGGCGTCCTGTATTTACGAAAAATTTCTCTCGAATTCCGCTTCCGAACCTGTGAACGTTGATTCTACTGGAAAAAATTTCACTCAGCAGCAGCTACAAATGGCCGACGTTAATTTATTGTCCAATGTGAGTATTATAGATAGATAGATTAAAGGTTAAGGGGCTGGGATAGGCTCGTGTATTGTTTATTTCGTGGTGGTAATTTTTTAAACTTATTTTAAACGCTGCTATAAATCCAGTGGCGAAGTATTGGGTGACGATGGTGAGTATTTGGATTGTGCAGAGTTCGAAAAATATGATTTTTGATTGACTTTGGTATTTTTTTTTTTTTTTTGTTTTTATTTTATCGGTTTATTTATTTGTATTTTTTTTTTCAACGTTACAGGCTCAGAAACAAATATTTAACTTGATGAAATTCGACAGCTATCCGAGGTTTTTGAAAAGCGACATTTATAAAAATTATCTAATGCGTGAAATCTCCGGCGAAAACGTCACATTATCTCAGACTGCGACCGACAACGACCTTCTCCTGTCGCCTAACGCTCCGACTGCCAACGCCAAAGTACGTAATCGTTCGTGAACGACGATTTGAAACACTTCGGATGGTAAAGACTAGATAATTCTAATCCATGAATTTTTTCCAATCTTCCAGGAACCTGCCGAAGAACCCGAACGAACCCAACGTACGAGCCGTCGTCGACGTTCGCTCTTACTATGGACGAAATCTAGGTGCAAATCCAGAGACCGCACTGCCAGCAACGAGAACATGCAATCTTCGTGTAGCAGCAGCAGAACTTCGCTGGCGTCGTGGGACTTGGCTTTGCCGGTGTCTCTGTGCAGGGTCATGTTGCCAGACGCTTCGTCAGCAGTTTTGAACATACAGCCGCATCAAACCGTTTATTATCTTATTAGTAAATTATTAGAGAAGAGGGCAATGCCCTATACGAGCTTTCAAGTCATTTTTACTGCCACCGATAAGGTGAGTGAAGGGGGCTACATGTAACCCGAGTGTGTTGGAGGAGGAAGAATATGTTGATTATTCTTTTGCCATTTTCGTGTAGGTCGTTGATTTGGAAGATAGTGCGTCCGTTTTGGCCGGAAAAGAAGTGAAAATTGAATGGAGAATAGAATTCAGATTGGATTTGCCGGATCGTAAATCATTGACTGTTAAATCGAAGCCCTCGCATACGTTGGGAGCTGTCTTAGGACCGATTCTCGTCAAGCATGGATATAATTTGCAGATGGTCACGTTGTGTTTGGTGAGTATAATGAGTAATTTTAATAAATTAATCAATTATATGAGCTTAAAAGAGACTAAAGTTTTTTTAAAAGAATACATTTTGGTCAAAAAAAAATTTTCAAAAATTATTTATCTCAATTTCGAGAATTTAAAAAAAAATGAAAATTTTCAATTTTTTCAAAAAATCTAGAAAAAAATTAAATTCGATTCGTATTGAAAATTATACATTTTTTTCTTAATTTTCCAGATCGAAGAAAACGAAGTATTAGAGCCTAGTAGTTTGGTAAGCACTGTGGATAAACAACGAATCCAAGTGTTGACTCGCAGTACTCCCACGCCGAATTTACAAGGTACGTATTTACGGTGAATGCCCTCAAATTCGGCATTAATTTTATGGAAAGCTCTAATCGGCGTATTTTTTTTTAGGTTGGAATAATTACTACGGCGTTAATACGACAATGAAACCGAAACAGTCGTCCACTTTGGATGAAATAACCAATAGAGTTTTCGAAGAGTTGCTTCAAGGCAAAGCGGAAAATTTCCGTAATCCTAACGCTGAGCCTACTCCTTCGATATATGTAAATTTCTCAAATTTTTTTCTTCATTTGTCAAAGAATTGCGTATTGATTTTTTTTCCTCTTCTGTTTCTAGTCGGAAAATTATAGTTCGGAACATTCGTCCAAAATTTTAGGTAAATTTTTAAGAAAAGATTCATTCCATCAAGATAAGCATAGGGTAAGTGAAACGCGTCACAAAACACGAATTTTTATTTTCAATACAACCTTATCTCTCTCTAACTGGGTCTGTTTATTTTTTCGCAGAAAAATAAAAAATACAACGACGTGACGAATAATGCCGAAAAGAAAGCCACCATTTCGAGATTACCTCCGGTTATAGCGAAATGGAAGCCTGGATCTAAACTCGATTCGAAATTTGAAAAAGATGGTCTGTACGAAGGGCTGAAACGATGCCAAAGAGGTCGTCTAGAAGATCAAAGAGGAACAGAATTGAATATCGAATTGCCCGATTTTTTAAAGGTACGTATTGAATTTATTCGTGCAATTCTTTAATCGTGCATAGGTACCTAATTTTCGCACAATTTTCATCTTCAGGACAAAGAGAACACGCCCAGCGGTAGAAAAAAGGTGAAAAAAATACGCAAAGACGCGTCTTGCCCTTCGGAAACGAAATCCCTTCAATCTTGCCCGGATAGAGATACCAAAGAAGAAACCATCGCTGCCATGAACGAAAACGAGTACAACTCGTGTAAACTATCCGATACCTACCAAACGCCCTCAGACTGTAAAGGTCAACTCGAAGAAGAACAAGACATTTATACCAATGATTTACCTAATTTCGGCGCTAAACTCGACCACAGTCCGCCGCCAGTGTTCAAAGAACCGCCACCATTGCCACCGAAACCTAAAAATATATCATGGCGCATGTCGAGCGGCACTTACGGATTCGATACGAGTCCAAAATCAGTGTATTTAGATCAACCTACGAGCAGCTTCGTGTAAATGTTTTACTTAGCCAATTTTTTTATTGTACAGGTGTATTGTAATGAACGTATTGTCGTGTGTAATCGTGTTTGTATTTTATATTTTACTAAATTTTCCTTCTTATACTTTTTACTGTCTTTTTTTTTCTTCCTCGAGTATTATATTTTTTAAATATAATTTTTTCTAATACGATTTGATTTTCATTATGAAACGAATTCAAAACAAAAGAAAATATCAACAAGTATATTATTTAAACTCATAAGGCGGGTTTCGCAAATCTGGTACTAAGACGGTTGGTTTTGCAAGGTCACTGTCTGCTTCAGCTTGGGTCTCACTATCGTCTTCGTCCTCTTCCTTGAAAGTTCTAAGACTGGGTTCCCTTTCTGGAAGCCAATCGGGAATAATTTTGGCATGTAGTCGCCAATCTCCGTACTCGGAAGAAAGATGTCTCTCGTAAACCACGTATTCGAGTACGTCCTTAGCTATTGTTTCGCTGCCATGCATTAGACGACCGAATCTGTCGTAAATTGCTAAAGCCTAAAAATAATATTGATGATTTAGTAGAATATGGAACAATCGCTGGAAGGATGCATTCTTATACGAACTTGTTTAGTATGAAATCTAACGGTGATCTGGGCGAATACGTTCTCTTTGGAAAGTAGTTCCATAGCTCGAATGTGAGAAACGCGAGGAGGTTCTAAAGACTCGAGGAATTTCCAACGAATCGTTTTACCTCGCGTGCTGAATACGATTTCCTTAAAAAACAGAGGAATATTTCAACGTATGAAGAAACCAAGAAGCAAAATGATGGTTAATTGTTACTCACTGGGAAAGCTTTTTCCGTAACTAGATTTATCATCTCTTCGTGATCATTTCTGCAACCAACAAAACGTTGTAAATGAAAAATAAACTTTTTATCAAAGAAAAAAAAAGATTGGAGTGCTTACTTCGCCAGACAATCATGAACTTTTATGTAAATGTCTTGAGCTTTATCTACGAAATCAGGATACAGATCGAAATCATCGTCGTATGATCTAATACGTCTCAAATCTTTCCACGATTTTCCTTTTTTCTTCAACCAATCTAGTTTCTGTTTAGCTCCCTATATCGAAACGATGAAAAAAATGATCAGATTTTAAGTGAAACAGCATTAACGAATGACTTCAACTCGTAACTTACAGCTGTGTTCAATGGAGATAATTTTCCATCTCCTTCTGGGGGTACGTATGGCTCGACCACAGTGCCCGTGCAAGTAAGAGAAAGTTCTCTTTCATACCACGGCCGATGAGGTTGCATTCCCATTTCTTTATAGTGAGATCTCATCTCTTCCGCAGTCATATCCTGGTAATTTTTCTCTTTTTTGTGATAATCCGGCAAGTCCATGGGGACAACCTGAAATACAAAATAATGCGGGTAGAAAGCGCGTTCAAAATGTAATAGTATCGCAATTGAGTACCTTTAATGCTCTGAGTTTTTTCCATTTAGGATTCCAGTGTCTATTACCGATCATGAAACGGACTGAATTCGGAGATGAGAACGTTACACCGGGGCCACTCGTCCGTTCCAAAATCTGTTAAATGAGGAATAAGTAAAATTGGAGAACAATTCTCAACTTATTATTGAAATTACAACGTACCTGCAGCAGTTGCTTGGAAGCTGCTCTGCAGCACAGCATTTCGGTGTGGTTTTCAGCACAGGATCAAAAAAAAGAAATTACGAACACTTTTCCAAGCTCAAGGAACAGAATGTCAGGTGAAAGATCTCATGTATTAAACACTACACGCAAACGGTATGAAGTGAACAGAATTTTAATTGCATTAAATTAAAACAATGTTTTGGAAAAAAAAATTTGATAACATGTAGAGTGCCCAGCAAAAAACCGGAAACCTGAACACATTATCTATTTTAGTTCTAGACATCGCCACCAGGAGTACTTTTCATCAAAGTTCATAAAGATATACAGTGTTGTTGAACAACAAAATACAAAATTAATCATGTCATTTTAAAAACCCGAAAAAGAAACACTGATTCCTTTATCACTTTGTGTTCGTGTTTTGAATTTTTCTTAGCATGTGAAAATTAAAATTTTCATTTTTTCGTTAAAATTGAACGAATTTTCAAGAAAATACGAACAAAGTTATCTTTCGCAAAGTTTTTCATGATCTCAACATAATGAATTCGTCTGAAGAAGCCACTCAAAAAAAGCCACTCATCTGCGTACCCGGTAAGTATACTCATAAGACTACTGGAATAATATAAATAACCATTTTCCACTTACCGTCGTGTTATTTTCTTTGAATTAGGCCAAAGACTATGTCTAATGGATAAAGACCATGTAAGCGGTAACGGTACTTACGAGCATCACGGCTACATTCACGCCTCCATCGTCGGCATAGTAAAAATAAACAAAGCTTCAGACAGTAGTGTAAGTGCTAAGTTCACTTATCAATGTTAATTTTCCAAAACCTCGTTCTAATGTAATTCTAAATTTTCCAGAATAAAATAATCGAAGTTCACGGTATAAACGAACAGAGCGTTGTACCAGCTCCAGGAGACATAGTTACCGCTAAGGTATTTTGAATTTATTTACCTCAGCTACATGTTTCAGGCCATTGAATTGGCTTATATTTTGTCACCAGGTTATGGTATTGACTCAAAGATTTTGTAAGTGTTTGATTAAATGCATCGGAGATACAGTTCTAAGTAGACCTTACCGAGCAGTTTTAAGAAAAGAAGATATTAGAGCTACTGAAAAAGACCACATCGATATGTACAAATGTTTTCGTCCTGGCGATATTATTTTAGCTAGAGTTGTATCCTTTTCAATGAGAATATTTTCGAAAACTTTAATTAATTTACCTTCTATCGTTTGATAAGTGTTTGACGAGTGTAAAGAGTTCATTTCCTCAACAGTTACCTTTAGTTACCCATGACAGAAATACATTCCTATCATTTATCGACAGCTGAAAATGAGTTAGGAGTTGTGATCGCTTACAGTGAAGCAGGTTTGTAACTTTTTTGCTAAAAATTTTGGAATTATAAATCGACAGATATTACAATTTTCAACATTTTCAGGTATCCCGATGATTCCAATCAGCTGGACAGAAATGCAGTGTCCAAAAACTCACAACAAAGAATTACGAAAAGTAGCCCGAATAGTTCCTGAAGACATAACCGTAGCCGACTGACACGTACGAAAAATTCAGATCAATAACAACTCGCGTATAAAAATGAAAAAACACTTTATTGTAAATAATAAAATCAGCCTTCGGAAATTCTATACACGACAAAAAAGTACGTAAATATACACACAATCTATTGGTATCTACCATTTAGTTTATTTTGCTTTAAATCATTCTTCAACTGTTCGAGTTTCGCATTATACGAATCTTCGTGTTCTCGATAACAGGGTGTTTGAAGGTTCGTCACCGGTATTGTTTTCTCGTACGCAAGGGCGCGTCGATCTATCAAGAAATAAAAAATAACCATACGGTTAACGCACGTGTCAAGATAAAAGCGAATATTATCGAAAATGTAAACAATTAGCATAGCAGATAATTCTCGACACACTGCCGAGTATGATAACTTTGTACGACCTTTAAGAGATATTCAATTTCAATAAAACAATTTCGTTTATAATTACCTACGCAACGTTCCTTTCGTATACCCACACCCAGCTTGTAATGAGATAAATTAGGATCTTCGCTACCTTGGTTGATAGCTTTTCGAACGTATTTCTCGTCCGTGTAGTACACGAAACCGTAATTACTTCTGAAAATTAAAAATACAAACGTTAGTTCTCAGAAATACCTACGTATAATGATTCAAATTTTGAAAACACGATGAACTTTGTACTCACTGCGGATCGCGAAAATGAAGCTTGATACGTTCGATACTGCCAAATTTCTTGAACTTATTATAGAACTCTTTTTCGGACAATCCGTCTTCGATGTTACCAACGAATAACGCTCGCTTTTCTATTTCCACGTCACCGGTATCGTGTACGGGCTCGTGAGAGCTACTAATTAATCCGAACGACTCGTATTAGCGTACTCGTCGATAAACGTAAATACTCGACACGTGTGTAATTAGTTACCCGTTGTAAAATAGAGGAAGCTCCAAACTCGGAGCGAAGGCAGGGTAATAGGCAAACTGCGGATGCCATACGCCAGCAGGCGGAGGCGGGTAGAACATATTTGGCATTTCGCTGTAATTATAGTAGTATGACTCGGGGGGCATGTCCTGCTGCGAGTATTTCCAGTCGCGGAATTCGTGAAAGGTTCGAGGTGATAAGGAATACTCGTTGTAAGATCTGTGATGAGATTTCTCAGACGAGGAAGACGAAGTCGACGAGTATCGTTTACGCGAACGTTTTCGATCCGAGTAATCGCTGAAAAAATAATTCAAAACGCACTTCGTTAGTATTACGTAGTATAAAAACAGGTTAATTGAAAATTTGACATAAAATTGCACTCATTCATCTCACAATCTGCACAGAAAGAATTCACTTTGGTTTTAAAAGGGGAGCAAAACGTCAATTTTGAATCAAATTTATACAATGTGTCTCAAAATTTATAAACATCCATAATATTTGGGAAAGAATAGCGAAATGGTCCAAATGGCATTATATTTCTAATGAGGAAGGCGTCGAAACGCGAATCGTACAGAATAAAATTCCATTAAAAATATACGTCTCGAAACCGGTTAATATCTCAAGAATTTTTGAACTGGTTCAAAAATCTCAAGAGACAAGAAAGTTTTTGAAACGCAACAAATTTTGACCAACAAAATTTTTTGTAGCTTCAATTTATTCACGAATTATCGGCTACTGGTTGCAAACCAGTAGACCAGTTTCGAAAAAAAAATCGTTTCCTTTGCTTCAGTGTGCCTAAGAGTTGATGACATAAAAAAACCTGAACCCATCTACATTACCAACTACATAGTTTCTTTCTTTGCGGACACCCTGTATGCAAAGCTAAAATTATGATCATCGAAATTCAAGGCCCTAATCGTTAAAAATACAATGTCGTTCGAATCATGTCGCCATCTCCTCTCAATCCAGGCGTATTCAAGGTACAGTCACAACTTATGTGACACCCTGTATCGTGCCAATGAAGATGGGAATTTTTTTTACCTGCAGTCGGAGTCATCTTCGAAACAACTATCGGAAAGTTTACGTTTACGACTGCCCGAATCGCTTCTTCGGCTTTTCTCTCTTCTATGTTTACGCTTCCTCGAACTACGATCGTCCTTACGAAGCAAATCTTTATTAACTGCGAATGGTATTTCTGGCATTTTTTTCTCAGTCTGTTGTCGTTTACCAATCGTCGCTATTCTCTCTGTATAAGTAAACAAGTGCGTCATCATAACCACGCTCGTGATATTCTAATCGATGAACAATACGTTAATTCAGCATTAAAAACTCACCACTATCGGAGTACTTCGTATCGTTAGATTTGTCATCGTGGGCATTGAAAGGCGACCCGCATGTGCTGGACACCGAAGAATTGTGATAACTCGAGAAACCGGATGAGCTATACCTATCGCATGAGTCGATCGATTGCGATATTTCATTCGGCGATGACGAATACGACCGGACAGATGAGGCTTTATCAGGAATCGCCAATTTGATTAGCTTCAACGGTACCGAGTTGTCGGTTTCTTGAATCGGTTTCTGGTCTCGTCGAGGTTTATTCATTGGCTTATTCGTATTCGGTTCGCGTTGCCGAATCGATTCTTTCTTCGGTACTTTGGCTGGTTTTGGGATCGGTTGTGATTTTACAACGGCCGTCAGCGGCTCACGTTTTACGACCGGTTTTGGAACGATATCTCTCGAGATTGGTTCGGATTTTACGACCGGTTTGGGAACTTTTTCTGTCGAAACTGGTTCAGTCTTAATGACAGGTTTTGGTTTTTGTTCGCTTCGAATTGGCTCCTTTTTGATGATAGTTTTCAGTACGTCGTCGATGCGAAGCGGCTCGGGTTTCACGATCGTTTTCAGAATTTCTTCGACGTTAAGAGGAGGCGACACTGCGATCGATTCGATAGATTCGGATTCGTCGACGGTGCCATTAGTGCCCTCGGGTTCGCTCTTTATCGAAGTGGCACGTTTTTGCAGATATTCCTGCAACGAAATTTTCTTCTTGTCTATTTTGGGCGCACTCTCTTCGGCAGGTTTGATCGGTTCGACGACTGCGTCAACGTTACTGTGAAGAGTTTCAGGTTGACACGAGTCTTGAATCGTGAACTCGTCGTGTTCCATATCGTCTCTGGTTGGACTAGCGAGCGGAGTAGGCGGATTGGAGAGAGTTTCAGGAACAGCCGTGATGAAAGGAGAAGTGGCCGACATGCGAGGAGCCATTTTAGACGTTTCAATGGCCGGTACACGAGCTTTTACGAGGTTATCACGCTGGCAAGGTTTGGCTTCGGCGTCGCCGGTAGGTTTTAACGGTATTCGAGGTAGCTGAGCGATGCTACATGTGTTGAATTTCGGTACCAGCGAAATAGCCTTGGGTGGGGTAGCGTTGAGTTTGGTTTTCGGCGTCTGGCCTTTCTTCGCAGGCCTTTTTCGTTTCGAGTTAGGCTCGTAGGTAGGGTCAGGATCAGTCTTAGAAGACGCCGGTTTTTTGGCGGGTTTCGTAACTTCGCGGCTTTTACTTTTGGCCGGTTTACTCGACGACGACGTTTTCGCAGCCGCGCACTGATCTAGCACAATCTTTGGAGTTTTCAAATGCAACGGACTACTCGGTGTACTGGAGACTTCGGTTTCGACTACGAAGTCTTGCGAATGAATAGGAACATAGGTCGCAGACGGCACGTCAGGAACTGAGCACTCGGCGGCGCCGTTACGTATCGTCTTTACTCGTGGTTTAGGTATTTTCGTCGCAGAAAAATAATTGTGCTCGGCGAAGCAATCGTGTGATTGGTCTATCTGTAATAAAAAGAGCGAAACGAAAAAAATTTTAACTAACGTATCAATACGACGTGATCTTATCGCTAACTGGAAATCTATTGTTTTTTCTACGCTGATAGAGACTGAATGAATGGGTCAGGGAGGAAGGGAAGGGAAGGGAAGGAAATACCGAACTGAGTTGTCTGATTTTCTATTCACACGAATGTTGTTTTGTTATTTTCTGTCCATTTCGTCGGAGGGTGAAAATATTTCACGAGAAACGTGTCAAAATAAGGCCAAAAATGAAATAAAAGAAGCGGTACAGGACTGATTTCCTTTCATGCAATACTGACCCGACCATTATTACATTGAAAATACTGTAACATTTCGTTTTACAAACTCGAAACGGGTATTAAAATGTCGTAAAATTTTATTACCTATTTGAAAACAGAAACCTTAATAAAACTCGTGAAAAAAGGGAGACGTTCAGGTACCTCAATTCATGGAAACAAATTAGGAAAATCCACTTTTAAAATCTGGAATTATTTTTTCCAACGAAAATCAAATTACAATAGGTACTTTAAATAACAACCACGATAAAAATTTGATTTTAAAAAAGCAATTCAAATAATAATGAAAATAATGCTTACGAAAAAAGAACGATTCAAATGTACCGAAAAAGCAACCATAATTCCAATGTTCGTTGAAATAATTTAAAAACTCGATCTTTAATCGAAATTTGATACTAAAAAACTGATTAGGAAATTTTCAAGTGGCCGGGGAAAAAATTTAAATTCCCAACATCAGGTAACCAGTAAAATTTGCTGTTTGAATATTCCGATAAAATTCAAACAAAAGCAATTTTTGATGGATAAATACACGAGTTTAGAATACTTTCAGGATAAAGATCGTATTTCATCAAATACTCTATCGACAATTTTTTTTTTTAGACTAGAACAGGGCAGAATTACTTCTCGAAAGAAGTACTGTGTCATTCGATGAAAGACATGACACAGAAAAGAATCTAATCAATTTTTTACAACTCTAAATACGCTCGTGGGGACCTTTCTTCGGACTCGTGAAAAATGAAAAAGCGAAAAAATATCCATCGACAGTTGGCCAACTCACCTCAGACAGAATTTCAGTAGACTTCTTCATGCAAAAGTTGCCTTTGAACGATTCGTGTTCTAATAAAGTCTTGATAGCGGACTTGGAGTCGGTGACCACGCCTTGCTGATGAATATTACACGAAATTTCGTTAAAGCTGCTAGGATCCGAAGGGACCAGCTCGTTTTTGATTCGCACGCTAGCGAAATCGTGATCGAAATTCTGAACAGGTTGGTCGGAAAAGCCGGCCAACAGATTATCCAAATATTCGACATCTTCTTTGGTATTTAGATCGACAGAGTAATCCAATCCAACTTCGACTTGGACATTTTTCAACGCGTTATCGAAATCAAAATTCAGACCTGCACAAGACAGAGACAGAAAAAAAATAAAATATTAGCATATACGTAACATACTACGATACGATGGGCGTTTTTTTTCTCTCGCGAACATTTAATAATTGATTTAGAACGCCATTCAAGGTGAGCGGTGTCGGGGACACATTAAGTAGGTAAATTCTTTCGAGCGCTTTTCTCAAACCTTGTTTTTGTTTCGGTACTCACTAGCTTTGTCGTCGTCATTAAAAAACGGGTTGACGTTAGCATCAGGCGTACTTTCCCTACGCGGTGATACTAAAATAACATCTGGTAACTCCTTACTATCGCTCCATAAAAAATCGTCTTTATATCTGAAAAAATCCATTATTCGATAGTACTACGATAATACAATTATCCCGTCTTCCATCAGCCAGGATAATACTCACATAAAATGGTTCGTTTTGGTAACCAATGATTCAGATAAATCTGATGATTTTCTCTTTCGCACACTCAGCAAAGAGCTCCTCTCAGGATATAGTGATTCGCATTGTCGAATAGGCGGCGGCGCAGTTGGTCTCGAATACATCGATATCATTTTATCATCGTTCAACCAAACGTTATCGCAGACACCGTCGCCAACACGGTCGGCTATTTGGCATTCCGAAAAAAAGGTCCCAGTTTCTTGGAAATCACACAACTAAACAAGAAAAAACCCAGCATAAGGAAAGTTGACACTCCCAACAAATAGGTAAGACGCGACGCGTCGTTTTGAAAACGAACCGGCGATTCCGTAGGAAAATGGAATAATCCAGAATAACTATCGAACTGCGTAAAATTCATATTCTCATATTTTCGATGCAATCCTGTAACAAAATACGTCATATTTATTGGTAAACAAGTGTCAATAGTTCCGGTTACCGTAATTCGTCATACTCGCATCTGCTGAACTAGTGAACACGAATAACATTTATGTAAATATCGATGTCGTAGTTCAGTTTATAAGACTATCTACTCGGAATTTTATCGCGCAAAGATAAGAAAATTAATTAGGAACATGCTACGACAGCGATTCATGAATGCAAGCCGACTTCGGAAACTAGGCAGAGAGAATGACGACTGGATACTTAGCATCCTCGATTATAACGTCGAATTAATTCCGAAATAAAAATTTCATACCTATTAGACATTCTAATCGGATTATTCTCAAAATAAAAATTTTTTCATAGGCGATCCAAGATCAAACCACAAAGAAAATTATTCGCAAACACACGAAATGATTTGACATTTGCCCAAACTGCGTTGTTTTCAAGAACGGTGTTTTTGGCATAAAACGAATAAAACTATGAAAATACATTTTTTTTTTGCGCAGGAAACAACGAAATATTACGAGATTCGAACAAAAAGAAATTAAATTCGTCGCTTTACGAATAATGTACATAATGTCATGAACTTCAAAAATGAACACTTACCACTTGAAGTTGAACTGAAGTGCAAACTGACTCGAGTGAATTAACACGATAACAATTAATTCTTGATATCAACACAACAGCACTTCACTAATCACTTCGGAAATTTATCACCGCAATAGTTTTTAAATGATGATTCGCGATTACCGCACTTAATTACACCCAGTTTCATATAACACTCGCGAAAAAATCGTAAAAGGTGAAACAATAATTATAAACTAATTTAACCTCGACACTTCGACAGAAAAAATCACGTGGTAGGTAAAAGGGGTTAATTGCTGGGAAACGTGTTAAAGCTCACATGAGAGACAAACGACAAAACTACTCGCGAGACTCCGACTTTTTCGTAATGATAAGCGGAATTGAACTGGAGCGCACGGTGAGCGCGTAGTCGACCGAAGTGCAACAAATGCCAAAACTCCGCCTACAATTTCGCGCCAACCAATCCGCACGCGGGTTTGTGACACACGGCTGGAGGGAAGTGGAAAATAACACAGTGTTGCCGTAATAAGAAGTGTTTGAAACGTTGGAAGTGGAGGTATTTTTTTGGTTTCTCGAATGCGGTAATTTTCCTCGAGCACCTATTCAATTACTTATAAATTTAACAATTTTTAGCTAATTAACGATCTCAAAAAAAATTTGCTCTTAAAAATGCGACATTTTCAATCATTTCAAACTATTTAAAATTAATTTTAAAGCTTTTTTAGAACGTTTTAACATTTTAAAACGTATTTTATTAAGACAAACACAAGCTGGGAAACAAAAATGACCGGAATCGTCAGAATGCAGAAAAGCAAAACAAAAATAAATCGTTTCTTTTTTTGATAATGAACGGATGAACTTGTAAAATTAGTATCGTAAATCCCTGTGATCTTGTACATTTTGGAACTTAATTTAGCCCAAATTCTAGTGTATTTTTAGTCAATTTTTAAATAATTTATTTGTGTCTCTAATGTACGATGGCACTTTCACGAAGCAAATGGTTATACACGGTAAGTATTGATTGTATTGGTAAAACTCTGAATACTTTTGACTTACACTCTTATAAAATTTTGTAACCCATTAACCCCCATATTTTATTCAATATTTGAGCAAATATATTTGTCACTAAAGCCTCTTGAATGTTTTATGGAAGAATCCTCTTCGTCAGTTACTTTGCTCATCATTTGAACTCAATTTTACTCATAATTTATGGTGCTTTCAGGTGGCTCGAAACCTCTCCCCGTTATCAAGCATCATTTGCAATAAAAATCTTCACACCACTGCCAGCGTGTCAACTGTAAGTATTTACGTAAAAAATTAATACCCGTTACGTATCGTTCAACCCCAAATAGTATACTCTTACGTACACGGAATTAGTACTGCTTGGAGATATGTTATCTCGATATCTCCTAATTTGATATTGAATTCAACGCGTGATGATCTCGATAACTTTTTTTAGGATAAAGCTAGCGCAGACAAGAAAAGAAAATGCACTTTAATCCCCGGAGATGGAGTCGGACCAGAATTGGTTCATTCAGTTTTAGAAGTTTTCAAAGTAATTAATTGATTTTCTAGAATTTAGAAACAAAAGTGAAAGCCTCACATTTTATTCATTACGAATACTTCATTTCAGGCCGCTCAAGTACCCGTGGAATTCGAGATGTTCTTCCTCTCGGAAATTCAACAAACACTAAGCGCCCCTCTGGAAGACGTAGCAGCATCGATTTCTCGGAATGGAATCTGCTTAAAAGTGAGTACACTAAATAGATACAGTTATTCGAATTTTCTATTATATTTTTTTTTTGAAAACCTTTGGTTGGCACTGGGCAGTTGGAAAAAAAAAAGGTTGATGCAGGTAGTTTTTTCGTGGTTAGGCGAGCGTGCTTTTCCAAAAAGATGCTCGTGTACGGAAAGAACGAACGCGATAAACCATCTTCGTCTACAAGGCGCTATTGTGTTGGCAGACTCGCCAACAGTGACTTTCTATGAACAAAAGAAAGTGATCTGTTCGCATTACCTTGAACTCTACGCTTATTCTCATTCTTAACGTTTTTATACGATATCCTTCGCCCATTGTTTTTTTTTTTTTCTTAAAATTCCAAGAAGTCAAACCAACCAGTATCGATAGTAGAATAATACGACGGGGTGGATATTTTCAGGGTGTTTTGACTACTCCAGATTACAGCCGAACTGGTGAACTACAAACTCTTAACATGAAATTGAGACGAGCGTTAGATTTGTATGCTAATGTCGTGCACGTTAAGTCGTTACCAGGAGTAAAATCCCGTCACGAAAACGTCGACTTGGTCATCATTCGTGAACAAATAGAAGGCGAATATTCAGCTTTGGAACACGAAAGCGTCAAAGTAATCGTTATTCTGAATCGAATGACCGTTCCCTATAACGCCATTCTAAATGATGGAATTTTTTTAGGGAGTTGTGGAATGTTTGAAAATAGTCACGGCTGCTAGATCTCAACGAATTGCTAAATTCGCTTTTGATTACGCAATTAGAAATAATCGTAAGAAAATCACCACTGTTCATAAAGCTAACATTATGAAATTGGGTGACGGATTGTTTCTGAAATCGTGTACCGAAGTAAGTACTTTTACCAGGAAGGACTCCTCTGTTCGTAAAATTGATCTAAATTAACATTCGAGTCGTTTCGCAGATCAGCAAATTATATCCGAAAATTGAATTCGAAACGATGATCGTCGATAATTGCACTATGCAAATGGTATCCAATCCTTACCAGTTTGATATTCTACTCATGCCTAATCTGTATGGTAACATTATCGATAACCTTGCTTCCGGTCTGGTCGGAGGAGCTGGTATTGTACCCGGAGCGTCGTATAGTCCTGACTGCGTTGTATTCGAACCGGTTCGTGTTTTAATGATTTCTTTTCATTGTGCTTTTCTTGGAATTTTTTTATGAGGGTTGTGAATGTTTTTAGGGCGCGAGACACTCGTACGCTGAAGCCGTGGGTAAAAACGTCGCCAATCCTACCGCATTGCTGTTATGCGCAGCTAAAATGTTGACCCACATTAATTTACAGTACTACGGTGATATGATTAGAAATGCCGTTAATACTGTATTGAAAACTGGAAAAGTAAGATTCTTTAGCAATTTAGGTGGTAATCGTTTTCTCTAATATAGTATTAATTAATTATTTCGTTCGTAGACTAAAACCAAGGATATTGGAGGGCACGCTACTACCGATGAATTTACTATCGCAGTGATCAATAATTTGCATAGTCAGTAATTTAAAAAAGTTCTGCATAGCTCATTTCGTTTCATAATTTTTTTCGTTCCTAGCTAACATTTTTATTAAACAGTTACGTACTCTTGTCATTCATCCTCGAATTATACCTACCCACATCAGTATAATCATGTGTTTTTAGTAATCTATTCATATGCATTCGAGTTTCGCCTCGTCAATCGTTGTTGTAAAATTATATTTTACAAATAGAAAAGTACACGAATTTCGAATACGTTTTAATTTAGGTACACGCGTGATTAGTAGTAAAAAAATTGAACGTATTAATCAGAAATTTTCTTGACTAGTAAATCGACTGGATTATTAAGTGGCAAGTCTTTTTCAATTTCACGGATGTTGTACAGAACAATCGTAGATTCTAGCAAACGTTTCAGCGTAGTACATCGTACATACGGCCACATTGTTGCTAAACGTCATCTCGGCTACTTTTAATTCAGGATTAATGGATACTTTGAACGTATACATTCCCGGATGAAGTTCCGAAATATCAACCCACTGGCAATCGATGTGATGTCTATAAATATCCGAACAATTCACAGAAATGCCTTGGTCTCCGAAATCAGCGCAGGCGAAAAATGGCGTAGCTCCAGAAGTACATTGATTATCTTCCAAACAAAAAGAGGCTTTGTGTCCTTCAGCTACCTTGGCGCCTGTTTGGTCGAGTACGTCGAACGTAGCAAAAATTTCCATACTGTGATAATGCCTTTAGAAATTATGAAACAATTAATCAAGTGAACTGAAAATGTAGGGTGGGCGAGTTCCATACCAAACTTACATATGGCATTGATGGAATTCCCATAAATGTTTCGGAATAAAAGGTCGAAACGCCGTATTCCCGATATTCGTTATTTTAGCTGTAAATCGTAGTAATCTCCTAGTTTCCATGTGCCAGTTACCTTTTCTATTTTTCTGTATACGATAGGCGGACGAAGCTAAACAATTTTCTTCCATAGCACATTGCAAAAAGTATAACTGTTTGTCTTCCAAGTACGCTGATGCCATTAGTTCTTCGGTATCGATAATTAAGTCAGGTAGAACTGAAACGTACGGTAATTGTATACAGACTTGTAGAATAGTACATACAGGCACGTGACTCAGCGTAATCGTTTTGAAATAGTCATAGAAATACCCAACTGTTTGTACAAACAACACCAGCTATCTGATCCTTGTTTCCAGGACAGTCCATTGTGTGAGGATCATTAATTATGCATTGGTCTAGTCTGGTCTCGTTTCCGCGACATTGTATACCGCTTAGAATCATGTTCGACGAGTTGCCTCCGAAGAAATTAGTTTGGGCGGCGTTGCTGGCATAATTTAAGCCGAGCGTTTTACAAACGACCATTGCTTCTGGAAGGCTCCAACTGTCACCGCAAATTACTCCCCAGTCTGAGTAACGATCAAATTAGTAATTTATGATGAGAAGTTTGGTTGAAACATTTCCAATTTCAAATTATTCGATAAAAAACGTGTTTACCTGAATTGCCTATTTTTATCTCGACTCTTCCCTCCTCTGGAATTCTTCCACCCATTAGACGAACTTTTAAAGGTGTTTTGAAAACGTCCTACGAATTTGAAGAGGAAGTGTTAGATAATATGAATCACGTAATATTACGTAAACGTCGCATATTTCAATGAATTTTCAATAACTATATGTTCCTTTTGATTAGGTCTGACTAATTTATCGTAAGCTTTGTGCTTCAAAGTAATTTCAGATAGCTCCTAGCATGGGCGGCGATCTGAAATTTCCCCATGTGTTGCTCAAGTTCATTTTTATAGTG
>FIZT01003916.1:0-13116 GCA_900065295.1 Paracoccus marginatus
TTGGGAGTAAGGTTCACTCAAAATAGCCGCCATTTTGTAAGTAGGGCCACCTTTTTTTCCGAGGACACCCGCTAGAAATGGTCCCTAGGATGCCCCCTTCCAGAAAAAAAATGTCCCGGAGGATCGGCAGGGGGTGTAACTCCCCTCTATGCTGACTCCCCGACTATGAATTAATACGGAGATAAGGTGGTCTGTTTAGAAAATTCGAAAGAGTAACGATTTTGATGGAAGCAACGTCACAATAAATTTTCGTTTGAAATTCCAAAACAAAAAGTAAATTAATAAACGAAGAGAAAATGCATTTTTCCCTGCACGATAAAAATTCAACCCTCCCTTTCCACATCGACTTGGCATAATTTAAGATTCACGTTCTTTCGTCTCCATAGGGTTCCACAAAATATCACACAGTGCACTTCGTAGATCGTAGACCATAAATTCAGTTATCGATCGCATGCGTTGGACATCTCGTGAATTCGATCCGGCTCAGCTATTCGTATATTTTTTCGTGGTATTCGTAACATCATTTCAAGCACATCTTTTTCTCGTCTAAAACACAATCTTCGTATTATTTTCGCCTGCATCTCAGCTATTCTTCAACGATTTATCAAACTGTGAAATCCACCGTGTTCAGGGTCCCACAGCTCCGATACAGAAACGTATATCTTTGACGAATCGTCACATCGCATCGTACGACTACTTTCGCTGAAAGCACTTAGACCTTAAACCGGGCCCTTCAATTGATTAAAAAAAAAAATTAAAGCAACTGAATCACAGCGAATTAAATAAGAAAGTAAGGGAAAATCGTTTCTCAATTTGCCAAAAAAAAAAAATTGAAAAATAATGTAAAAAAAAAAATAATAAATAGGGACGGACTAATTTTGGTAATCACAACATCGTTCCGACGGAGGAACTACGAATTACAGCACCTTATGAAAAAATACGTAAATATCGGTGCGAAATACCAGCAAATTAATTATTAATTCCACTGTACTAAGTATTTTGTATTTTTTAAAACACAATAATAGGTTTCTTATAAAGATAACATTTGTGGATAGTTGAACCCTGAATAATGCTATATACAAACCATTTTTCTGGTCAATTTTAGCATCGATTTGAGGAGCGGTCGTCGTCGAAACGGGCGCTATTTTCGCTTCTTTAATTACACAAGGCTGCGAATTATTAGTATTAACCGGTTTGATTTGTTCTTGCTGTTCGATTTTACGCAGGCGAGGATCGCGTACGCGTTTTACCGCGTCAATCAACTCCCTGCTGGCTGGCGCTATTCTGGCGGTCGTCGAGACGCCGTTGGCGCTCGTTACGTTCGTACTCATCTGTAAAATTTCACCCAATAAAATAAATAAAACGAATGAAGGCAAATGTTCCGATATTCATGAGTTTGTGTCTCAAAGCTTCATCTCTAACTACTCAACTCAATTCGAATCTTCACCACCACCGTCACAATCTCTATAATTAAAAACGTGAGAAAAAGAATCCTTGAAAATTTAATGAAATTTTTATTCAAATTTAGACGGGATAAAACAGAAGGTTACGCGATCACGTATATTGCACACGTTTTATTTCACCGTTATCTTTTAAGTACATTTCAAACCTACGTGTTCATTACCTCGTTCTGAACACAAAATGAAAATAATTCACGTCATCAATTTTTTTCATGTTTAGAATGAATGCAAAAATTTCCACGTCAAGGTTTTTTTTTTTGTTTTTTTTTTTTTTCGAAATCCTACGTAGGTGGTAGGTACACAGTTCTGTAATTTTGATATTTCTCGCTTGAGAACTTTTCTTACACTTAATTACTCTGCATGGTTCAAAACACAATCTGATTGATTTTCAAAAAAACGAAATCCTAATTGAATAATCTGTTCTCGAAATGAGTGACGTTATAAAGGATGATGAAATTAATCGAATAATTTACGGATGACGAACGAGCCAACTCTCCTGAATTGTACAATACGATGCAACATTTCATGTACACGAGATGATGTCGTTAAAAGCTGGGTGCTAGGTCAACACGTCACACGAGTAGGCTGTGTTTTTGGTAATCAAATTCGAAATATTTCTACAAGGTAAAATCGATTTTTGTTCCATTTTCAATGCTTTTATTGCAATGCAAAAAATATAATAGGAAGTAGTTAAAAAGGGCAGAAAACAAAAACAAAACACGATACGAATAGGCACTACATATTTGATAGGTATTAAATATTAAAAAGTTTGAAATTGTAATAACAGAAAATATAAAAGAAATGAATCAATTTTACGAAAACAAATTAATATTGAATTTAGAGGGAAACTTGGTTAGTGACGGATTTGAAATACAAGACCTCGAAATAACCTTCCTGAATATTGTATAGTGTTTCGATGAACACGACAGAAAACTAGTCAAACTGTAATTTACCACTTAACAAACCTATGACGAACGTTTGAAAAAAAATTATTACAAAAACGTTTCACGCTCAAGCCTCGAAACAAATTTCAACAGCGACGTGCTAATCGAGCACATATTCGATGATTTCTGAAAACTTCTGATTTCCATAACAACTCATAAAAAAACTTGAAAATATTTCTCGTTTCTAACAGTACTTTTATAATTTTTAGCAACAAATCGCCTTCTACTCGAACAATCTCGCATCAACTGCTTAACCACGTGTAAGAAATACACCAATTAGCATGTTCGCACCATACACGAGTTTTGCTAAATAATTTCAGAGAAGACGGGGACAGAATTTGAAGTTTGAATACTTCAAAACAAATATACCATTCTCCATTGAAGGTACTGGTACAGGAAAATGATACGAGCGTATAATTTATTCAACGGTCGAAGCTATAAACACGCAGACAGTGATATTTTTCGAATTATCGACGTTTTATCATTGCCGCTGATAATATATCATGGACGTACCGTTTTAAAAAGGGAAATTACGATTCGATAAATTGAAACGACCAGAATCAAAGACAACAAAGACCGATAAGTTCGCAGAAAATGGCGAATAAAAATAGTACATAATTTAAAAGAATTTCAAAAAACTTACAGCAACAAATTTAGGATTAACGTGAACCGAAGGAGCAGGTGGCCAATTTGGATTCACAACTTGGATCATTTTGTCCAACGATGATAATACAGCTAACGGAAGTACATTGTTCCAAGTGAATCTTAACTTCGATAATTTAGCGCGTACTGTTTCGTCGCCCTGCAAAGGAACAAATCAATATTAATACACAGAACAGACTCGAATTAATCTTCAGTAATAAAACAAAAACAATCATTACCTGTTTATACACTTTAAAAAACAATCTAGCGATATTTTTACAAAACAGATCCATATATTCGTTTCTAACATGTTTCATAATGGAATCAATTAAATACAAAATTGGTAACTTCAATGGGTCGGCAACCTGTTTGAAAAATATTCAAATTAGAATGAGATTCGTTAATATGCGACGACATTAATCGCTCATCAGGAGACGGCACGTCTCGGTACTTGGCGAATAATTAAAAATGTAGGTGATAGACTTTTACCTTTTCGAGTTGCTCGACTATACAGTCCGCTATTGTCGGAGCATATGATTTGTTTTCTTCGGCTACTTCGGTTAACACATCGATTAATGGCTTACTGTTGAACGTCAACATTTGCAACGTGTTCAAATATTCTTCCCGTATCTCTTCTTCTTTATCTGTTGATGATTTTGACGGCGTCCCCATTTTCTAAAAAAAATTTCAAGAATTTAGATCATTCTATTTTTCAACAGTTTCAACATAGAGAAAACACAGAAAACAGTTTACATTAGATTTACAAAAATTAGTCGCAATGACCTCGAAATTAGTAAACTATACATATTGTCATTTATTTTCGAAACGTAATGACTTTGAAATAGTGACAAAATTTGATACTATGAGTACTTCAATCACGAATGAGATCTCCCATTAGAATAATTTTCAAAATCGTTTCGAAATAATAACTACTTAAAGGACAAAATCGTTAAAATAAAATCATCGAACCGTTGCTATCATTTTTGCCTTGTTTTTCAAGTATTTCAGCAGTTGATTTCTATCCATATCAATATCCTCGAACGAATCGCATTTACTATTAAAACTAGATAATCACGAAGAAAAAAAATTTAATTATACTCTGTAATACGTTTTTAAATGTACGTTACTCGACTATAAATTACACTTTTAGATGTTTTGATAATTCGGTAGCTGATAACGTGAAAAGATACGATACTCAAAATCCAAAAATTTGACCCTTGAAACGAACAATCCGACACTCATATGATGCACAATTATTTCAACTCGGAATGGTAACGTAGCACAAAATAGAACTCGATATCAACGTCAGCAAGTGGAGTACCTGCATAGTACGATTATTTCTAATCACGAAAATTCACTCACTAGGTACTTTAGGTTGGATTTTCAATATGCGATAATTTAGAATTTAAGACTTCCGACGAAAAAAAACACATTAACATATCTTAATCTGAGGCAACGTGTTAAGTATGATAACAAGCAAATGACGTTTTTTTAACAAATAAACAAACGACTTTGGTAATACTACTTCATATACACACAACAGTACGTACGATACGCCGTCCGCGACTTTCTATAATCAAATGTCACTGTTTATAGCATAACTAATTGCAGTCGTTTAACAATGAATCGATTCGTTTAAATTACTTACGTAATTTAACTCATTGGAAATGGTGTGCAATTTTTACACCAACATTACATTTATCATGAGTTGAAATAATACGAATCAATAATAATGAAATATCATATAAGTGAAATTGCACGTACAATTTACATGATTTCCAACACTTATCAAGTGCAAATATACCAATTAATTGTACGAATACACAACAGTACAACGAGGGAAAAACCAACGGAAATACCGTAGTGATTGACCAGAATAACATATTGAGAACTGAGGTTGACTTACTTTCATATGAAATTACGACGACATACGATGATTTCGAATTCCATATAATTATTGGATTACACGTAACACTAAAGATTAGAACAACGACTTTATTTTTAAATAACGATACATTACGACGACGACTCGATTAATAAATTAAAACGGGGAAACAACGAAAGTAACGTTCAAGAGCAATTTCACGATGCGCAGATGAATGAACAGAAAAAGAAAAACAAGATGATTCAACAAAATGGCTGCTGTTTCAGCGCGCGTCGGCGCGTCGCATGCGCAGATCCACAATGATGCTGAAATTGTCAATTGTTGAAAGCATAAAATCAAATTCAATTTTGCCAAGAAATGATTTTGCTATCCAGTTTTGCTTACACATCTGTGAGCGATAAAAAAACAAAAAAAACAAAATTTTTTTTGATAAGTATTTTGGTGATTGAAAATTTTTGAATTACTTACAGCTCTCTATTCAATCATTTGATTTTATTACGGAGCAGTTATTTTAAATTTTATTCGAACTGTAAATTTAACGCATAATTATAACAGATGAGAAGTTTCTTGTTTGTTATATCAGATTGTTAAACATTCATACCGTTGTTCGAATGAATATCTATTGGAGCAGAACGTCTGAATTCTCTTTCCAAATGATGAACTATAAATGAAGAAACAATATGTTTTAAATTCAGGTAATGTTTCCTTTGGTCACTTTACCTGTAATGAATTAATACTCCCTGTTCAAGTCGAAATATCCTGGTGTTATTTATACGTATTTGGGTTACAGTTTTGGAACAGTCAAGTGTTACGTATTCATCAACATAATGGAAGATTATAAATTTCTTTTCAAAGTTGTTCTTGTAGGAAATGCGGGTGTTGGAAAAACATGTCTAGTTCGAAGGTTTACACAGGTTTGCTTCAATTTTTTCTATCCAAGAAGTATAATATCGCATTTGTACTATATTTTGAAATGTGTTTCTACAGGGTTTATTTCCACCTGGTCAAGGTGCTACAATTGGCGTCGATTTCATGATAAAAACAATAGATATAGACAATGAAAAAATTAAAGTAAGATGCTCGATAGTCGACATTGTACGTTTTATTATTAAAAAGTTACTAATTATGTTCCGTTAATAGCTACAAATTTGGGACACTGCGGGTCAAGAGCGATTTCGTTCCATAACTCAAAGTTATTATCGCTCAGCTCACGCTTTAATATTAGTTTACGACATAAGTTGTCAACCAACTTTCGATTGCTTGCCAGATTGGCTTCGAGAAATTGAAGAATACGCTAACAGCAAAGTACTTCGTGTGCTTGTCGGTCCGTATCAGTTATTTACTTCTTAATCTGTATGTGACTCACTTCATTCGTATGTACTTGCAATGTATTACATTTCAGGCAATAAGCTTGATATTGAAGATCGTGAAATTCCCTCCGAAGTGGGAGAACAATTTGCTCAAAGGCATAATATGTATTACCTAGAAACATCAGCTAAAGAAGCAGAGAATGTAGAAAAGTTATTTATTCAAATTGCTGCCGAATTGATGGAGGTAAAATCTCAGCTTTTTACACCCGCTATCATCTGCCGCTGTTTTCATTCGCCGAATTTCCTATTTTTTTTTTTTTTACAGCAAGCTCGATGTAAAGAACTACCTAGGTACGACAATGGCAGTGACTCTATTGATCCTAAAGCTACCACAATACGAACAAATCCGTGCTGTAGTAATTAAGCTTATTCTTCGAACTGTGTTAGCAAAATATAATTACGCTATTTCTTATATTATTGCCATGACACAATGAGATTTTTTCGAAAACCCTGTACTTAATTGTTGTTTATTAGTCTTTTATACTAATGTTTCTTAATGCGTATGTTTCCCGTTCCCTTTATTTTAGCACCTCCATTTCAGTATTATTTTTTGAACGATTCCTAATTTTTATTTTTAAGTCGATTTTATAATGATTATCGATTTTTTTAAAAACGTTGAGCGATTTTTTTTTATTTGAAAGTCGAAGTCTTTCACTTTTTAAAAAATTTTCATGTTTTTGTTTTGTTTCTTTGATGCATTCACAAAAAAGCTATCACGATGTTGGTTTTACATTATGTAGAATTGTTCATTTTCTTGCACTTAATATCGTGGAGCTTTGCGTGTTGGTGTGTTAAAATCAGATGTTTTTATGCACCAGTATTCTGTCTCATACAAAATAAACTTGGAAAAAGAAAAATCTTGACATTCGCGATTTATAAAATGGTTTTTCGCTTTCTTCACTGTTTTTTTTTTTTTTTGTTGAAATGTTTTTTTTTTTACTTTTTTTTGTTAATTTTCAAAAATTTTTAATTTTTTAACCAAAGTCTTATTTTATTGCGAAGCGAAATTTATATTACTTAATATATATTTTAAAAAATACGTTTCTTTTAATAGTGCATAGTCTTAAGTGATTTTTTGTTAAGTTCCTACTTCGGTACTACATAATATAAAAACCAGGTTACCTAAATGTGTATGATGTAATCCACTTTAATATTTAAGATTTACAGCGCATATACTTAATATTTCATTGTCCTTTTATGGTGAAAAAATTTTCGTTTGAAAAAACATTTTCTTTGTAAACATTACGCGCATTTCTGATTTTTCAATTCACCGAAAGACTGTAATGTTTTTCCTCGAAAAAATCATAATTCAGTTTTCGTAATATGACTTCTAACAACCTGTGCTTTCGCGTGTATTTTATTATAAACGTTTAGCAAGCTATGACAAGTTAATATCATTAACACGGTGTGATTTTTTTCTCTCTTACTAAGTTACACATTTTTTTTATTACGTCCATGTAAATAGTATCTTTAGTTGACAATCTTAGGTTAAACTTTGAAAAGTAATAATTATTCTTGAGTTATTGTATTTAGTTGTAAACATTTGCAATGTTACCAGTGTCTAAAAACGCTAATTTTTTTTTAGTGTTTTAATTAGTTTATCATATCACGTTCAGCTTTAATTTAAGAACTAGTGCAATATTTTCACATTCCAAAGTTTGAATGTATGTACTCGTACTTGATCACATTCGAAATTTGATTGATTTTTTTTTATGGTTGATTATTAAGTTATCTTAATGTTCCGATTTAGACGAGAGAAGAACGCTAGTAAATTATAGAAGAATTGAAAAAATACTTGATAAGGAAATATAATTATGTATAATTTTTACAAAATTAGGCCTACAGATTTATGTTAAATATTTTAAACTATGTTGGTACGCATCTAAAATCACAAAAACTATCACTGAACCGATAAATATAATACTAAAATAAAGCGGAATAAAAAATAAAACTTTACTAATATTATATCCGGCTTGTCTTTGAGTTACGTTCGCTTCCTTCTCTAATTTACTCTTATAAACATGGCTGATTAATCGATATACAATATGGGTGATCTTTTGTGGTATCTCGAAATACCTAGTGGCAAACAAGTGTCAAAATAAGTAAATACATTTTACTGATGTAATAATGATTGTTGTAATCCTACAGGGAAGTTTAATAATCTTTGAGCAACAGTTCTTATTAATACGAAACCAACGTATATTACGAAAATAAAACTATAATAAAGAGGAAAGTACCAAAATTTGGTCCCTAAATGGTAATACATATGAAATGGCGATGTTGTAGAATCAGCTTCGTTATTTTGCGGTAATGAAGGCAAGGTTTCTAAACGATCGAAAGCTGCTTGAATATTATTAGGTTTTTGATTAATTTTAATGTCGTTGAAATCGTGGCTTTGTACAAGAAGTTTTAAATTTGTTGTGTTCATTTTTCGTAGTTTGATCAATTCTTCGATAAACCGGTGATTTATTGGTCTAAAAAATAAAATTAAAAAACACATTTGGTAAGGGAAGGGTGATATTTTGAAAAATTGGATCGAAATTAATCAAAGTGAATTATTATTTTCTATTAATCGGTAGGTAGTTATAGGTACACAATTTGTAATCAATATTCACCGCCATACATTTCTACAACTTTTTGAATAGATATTAAAATTGTTGATGTTAGATCAGCAAGATCTTCGTCATTCATTTTACGATACAAAGGGTAACTGATTCTTCGACGAACTATACCTTCAATTATTATATATCCATAAAGTACAACAAAAGCGAAACCGAAATACAAAGCTATGTACCATAGTTTATTTCCTGGGTAATAGTGAGTATAAGGACCCTCTTCACTGATTTCGACAGCAGGTACCTGTGATAATTCGGTGGTGGTGAAAAACACAGGTTTTAGAGATACGTAACTTGCCGTAGGGTAGCCTAAATTTTGATTCGGCGGTGATTCTTGAAATTGTGTCAGATCAGGTGGTTCTAAAACTAAATCAAATGGTACCGTCTGTACCGGTTGAGGTATTACGTTCAAATTCGGTGGTTGTATTATTTCGTTTATTAAAATACTCTCCGCTGGTTTAGGAAGTACTTTGGTAAATTCATTATGGCTGAAAGGTCTTTTTACTGGCGGATGGAATCTTTGCTGGATGGGTCGAGCTTTTGTGATGTTGTTTATATGATGGTTATTTTGCGGGTGTAGGTCTTTCACGATAAAAGGTTGTTTCGTTGGTTTCTGTAGGTAATGAATGATGCTGCTGTTGTAATCATTTGATGACGAGGACGTTGGTTCTGGCTGATCAGTAGATTTCTTCTCGTTCGTGGACTGGTGACGATGTGTTTCTGTCATATTTTTAACGTTTATAGGAAATTGCCACAGAGAATTAGAAGGTTTTGTTTTTGTAGTTCCGTAAAGTGCTGCGCTCGGATAACGTAGATCGCCGTTTAAATTCGTAACTCTGTTATACAGAAAGAGATTGCCAAGTTAGATATTTTTAACCAGCGTTAAAAATATTTTCAAAATTGCGAGCAAATAACATAAAGTTTTCCGATGCAGTGGCTGGAATTTTAATCTTATGTCTCGCGATTACTTTCAATATCAAATAGAATATATAAATTGAGAAATACACGCCGAAATATAACGGCACGTAGTATACTTTTTGACTGAGCCATCTTCGAGCTTGGCTTAACCCTCGACTAACGCCTTCGATAGGTATAAGACTATTATTATGTAGTTCCAAATAACATTTGCGTTGATTTAAAATGCCAATCTTGTAGTTTTGCTCAAAACTGCACGAGTAGTACTGAAGAATCGTCGTAAAACTGTTTCTGAGATGTTGTAATAGGTATGCTCCTAGCAACGATATCGTATTGAAGTTGATATTGGTAATTGTTACAGAATGAATTAAAGCGTCTTCTTCTCCAGTTGTCGCCGGGTGCGATTCTGACATCCTAACAAGTGATACGAACGGTATTAACAATTTTCACTAAATATCGATGGTAAAAGGACTTATAATCAGATAATTTACATACTTAGGATAAATTAGAAAGCTTTTAAAAGGCAAATAAGCCTTCTCGAAATCATACCGATTATGTGTACCAGTGTACTTTCAGTTTCAAAAATGTTGGGTATCAGTGTTACCTCAAAAATTGCGAAATTTGACAGTGTTTGATAATCATAGTACGAAAAATTTGCGATACCTACACAAAAGATTGCCGATTCTCCACATACTGCAAGGGCATAAGGAACTTCAAAATCTTGGATTTTAAAATTATTTTTATTCATCAAAATAGGTAGGTTAGGTTTAGGTACATTAATGGTATACATGTTCAGAATCTTGAAATGTAAAAATAATAATTAAGTATGATTGAATTTACACAAAAAAAAATTACTTCAAATTCACGCATTATTGACAATATAAGGCAGCTTAATTTTATGCCGAGCTATGGATTTAATCACTAAAAAACTCATGTAAATTATAAAATAAATGTTAAAATAAAGAGGTATATTCCATGTCATCAAGGTGAAAAGACGACGACCTGTAGACTCAATCGACAATTTGCCACCTTTATAAAAAAGCTCCCAAACTCGGTAGAGTATTATTTTAAAAATGACAAAAATAAAATTCATTATATTCGTTTTTGAGATGATAACATTATCTTGAGCAACATTTGTACTTGTAGAAACTTCTTCCCCGTACGTTCTCCTGCAGTAATAAATATAGCCAATTTATATTCTTACTTACATACCTATACCTAATGATAGACCAAAAAAATCGAAAAGATATGAAATTTCAGATCGGTACTGTCAAATACTTATGATGTGAATTTCAAAATAAAAAATCTAAAATCACTGCGAATTTGCTATTGCAGCTTGCAGAGCAGCGGGAAACTTGGAATAATGTTTCACCAAAAGTACCAAGTAAAAATAGCCCATCATTATGGTGTGGTAAATAGCAAACACCACGAAGGCATACCAAAACTTGTATCCTATATAATAATGCGCGAACAAATTGGTTTCTTTCACCTTGACTACTTTGGTATCGTTACTAATAAAGCTACCATCATTAGAGTCTAGCAGAATAACTCCATTTTCCGCAGGAGGCAAGTACGTAGGCGCTTGATAAGAGTACCCGGGAAAATGACTCGAGTGTTCGGTAGTCGAGGTTAATTGATGCGACTCCGGGTACCCAGTAAAATTATCTTGATATTGTTCGTTATTTTGATAGGAATCCGGAAAATATGACGAATCGTCCGATGGAAATGAATAAATTTCGTTTTCGCCTATCGTATAATATTCTTGTTTTAACGAATCGTCTACTTCATACGTATTATCGTTGTTTTGGTTATTGGCGAATAAATCTTGAAAAATGGCAGTATTCGGGAACACCTCACCCTCTCTGGTATCTTCATCAATTTCCGGCAAGGTGAACTGTTCTTCGGTTAAATTAATTTTATACGGTTTAGAAAGTACAACCTGACTCGAATCAGGATTAGGTTCAAATATGGCTAAAGTATGACTGGGGAATTTTTCTTTCGGTTGTTCCACACCGTTGGAATGAATATTTTGTTTAAATATGGCTAACGTATGAGCGGGGTATTTTTCCTTGGACTTTTCATTTTTAAAAATAGCCACAGTGTAAGGCGAGTTTTTCTCATGAATGTGATATCGCTTCAAGTACTTTAGCAATTGATTTGGATTTTGAATACGGCTTTTATGATCTAGTTTGTTCAGTCGTAGAATCTTGGTCGAGTTTTGATGCGATTTTCCGACGTTATCTTGAGTTTGTAGTTTAGAATGGTATTCGTTTAGTTTCCTTTTAAAATACATGTTTTGTTTTAGAGCACTGAATAAGACATTTTAGTCTTTATCGAAGGTAAAACTAAATCGAATGTAGAAACTTATTTACCATTTACCTTACCCTACGTACCTATAGGTATTTTAACTCAGGTAAATACATATATATTTTTATATGATCTAATAAGTAGGTATATAAGCATGGAACTCTTACCGTGTTTGATTACTCTGGATTTTATGGTTTTTATAATCAACATTGTTGTAAGTCACACTCATACATTGGCTAATCGTCAAATTGCTAATTATAATTAAAATGGTTAAATGAAAAAAAATCATTTTACGTTATTTTACATCAACAAACATTATAATTCGAACCAACAGTTCAGTGTGCTCTGACAATACACTCATCTTTTGTCATTTGACTCTTCCGGACTAGATCTTCAACTTATTATCACATTAGTGAAATATTTTGAGTAAACAAACACTTTGCTTTGAATATTTAATAAGTAGGTATCTACGTAGTTAATCATTGCATGACTGCATACGAACAAATGATGCAAAAAATTGGAAACACTTGCATATGAGCTCTGACAATGTTGACCTACGATGTAAATTTGGTGTACCTACGAGCTATTCCAAATTTCCAATGCATTTGATGAAGTGAGGGAGGGTGGAAAGAGGTTCTAGGAAAAAATTTGGTAAAAATGATGGGAAATATTTTTATTTGAAATTAATATGATAAAGAAAGAGAATTGAAGAGATTTCTTTTCAATTTTATATTCAGAAAGTAAGAATTTTGTAGAACTGGCTTGGAAGGAAGAAGGAATCATTCGAATCTTTTTTGATGCTAAATGAATTGCATATGTCGTCGCCGTAAATCGTATCATTATTAACGCATTCTTTGGTTGAATACAGGGTGTCTGGTGAGTGGTCTGCCAAACTGAAAATTTGGATATAACCAGGTACCACTAAAAAAAAAACTTTTGGTGAAGTGGTTGCCTATGTTGAAAATTGAAGGGGCAAAT
>FIZT01003967.1:0-10688 GCA_900065295.1 Paracoccus marginatus
TGAAACGATTGCGTAAATTATTTGGTAAATATTTTAGATGATTTTTTTTGTTGTATTTGTATTTTATATTCGTTCGATCCGGTGCATCTATTGTAAATTATTTTGTAAATATTTTAGTTAATTTTATTTCCTGTCTATGGTAATTCATTTGGTAAATGCATCTATTGTCAATTATTTGGTAAATATTTTAGTTAATTTTATTTCTTTTAGTTTGATTTTATTTCTTATCTACGGTAATTTATTTGGTAAATAGTCATTTTTTTTTCTATTATGTATTTTGTTCGATCTCTGTGCATCTATCACGGTTATAAATTTCTCATTTTTTTTCTAATATTTTCGTATTTTTTTGTACATAATTATCATATTTTACACTAGTATTTTTTTCTCCTAAGAATGCAATTGTTGGACAACTTCAATAATATGTAAATACTTTTTATAATTGATGTTTTGAATGCATAATACATTCTTCATTTAATTTCTCAAAATCTTTGTTTTATTTTGATGGTAAATAATATCGGAAAGGTGAATAATTGGTGAATGGTAAAATGTGAAAAAAAAAAATGGTGAAAAGCAATATCATAACATGCGAAGAAAACGGAAACTGGAAGATGTTACAAAAATATTGCAGTCAAGATCAAGTCAAAAAGGTCCAAGTAGGTAAGTGAATTCAACATTTACTCAACTGAAATTTTTTATATTCGATAATTCTAGAAAAATCAATCAAAAATGCAACCAAAACTGCATGTTTGCAAAAAAAAATCAATTTACTTGAATGAAACCCTAACAAAAAAAGGTTTTGAAAAAAAGATCTTGAAATTTTTTTAAAAGATGGGAATGATTATAAAAATTCAATCAATAAAAATTTACTGAAGCTTTGGCCGCAAAAATTCATAAAAAAAATTGAAAATATTTTGTTGAAATTTTCAATAAAAAATGATATAATTTTTCGCTACAGCAGGGAAGGTAGGAAGAAAGAAGGAAAATCATCATGATTGAAACTCGTTGAAAAATCAAAAGTATTGAAACTTCAAAAATTAAAAATTTGAGACAGAGTATATTTTTGAAATATAATAAAAATTCACCCAAGTTACGCCACTTTTTAATGCCTTGTTTATTTTAGAAAAACCTGACTAACAAATTTGATCGATCTTTGACCAACCTCATTAATTAGAAATCACTATCGAATTGACTTTCTTTCCACTATAACGTAAGAACAACCCGAACGAGGTAAAACAATGATTAATAATGTTTACAACAAAAATACATCATTGGAAGCTACGTTGTCAGTTTATAAATAATGAAAAAAACGTAGTAGTTTTGATTTAAAACATTAACTAAACAAAGGTATATTCAAAATTTCAACGGAATCTCCTCGCCATGAAGTATTTATTTTCAATACTCGCGATACTTTACGTATCTACACAAATATGTAATGGTAAGTAATTAAATTACAGCATAATTTCGTTAATTTAAAAAATGAATACGAATAATATAGGCAAATGCGTTTGAATTTCACGCAAATTTTCAAAACTCAGCCAAAAATATCAGCAGTTTGCATGTGGTTTTCGTGAGCAATATGGTCAATCCGAACGAACACCAGATTGACGAGCTTACAAATTTGATAAGATTGCCCTTGTATCATGTTTTGTCCGAAGGATCATCTCTCATGTCGGATATAGGCCTGGCTGAGAAATACTCGATAATATTTTCCTCCCAACCAGGTAGGCAGGATCGATTTTCTCCAAATACCTATACCATTCACGTCTTGTGTAACTTGACCAAATTTTCAGACGAAATTACAACTTTACCAGTTGCTGACATCGATAACTACACGGGACGTTATTTTCGCCAGTTGGTTAAAAATCGCACTGCCAATGCCAATAGCATCGCAGCAGCGTCTCTAAATGGATTACGTACAGCTTTGGAAATCAGCTCGAAACCTTCTGTCATTGTTCTGGCCACCAATACCAAACCAACCGATACTCATTTATTGGCCGGAATACTCGATGCGATGGTCAACAAAACGAACCCAGTGAGTAGGAAATTAGAAAAATTGTGATTTGATCCACTATAATAATTGTAAGATCTCTCTGTGATGCAAAATTTTCATTCTTTTTCAGGTCGTCGTGTTACACATCGATAGTAAATGGAGGACTTCGATATATAATAATATTACAACCAGCATGAAGTACACCGTTGAGAAGCTTACCAGAACCATTTTCCATCAAAATACAACATTCGATCAAGAATATGTCGCCATTATGCAAACTTCGAAAACATTATTACTCAACTTGGGAATACAGGCGATATCAGAAAAGTATAATTTGCTGATGAGTTACAGTAGGTGTATCTGCATAGCACGCATTGTATTGTATTTTAATGGGTTGGTCGTCCTCTTATGGAAAATGATTTTTCAGACCCCAGCTACGTAGAAACCTTGGTGTTTGTTTACGAAGTTTTCAAAATAGCTGATAAAGAATATCTCAGAAATGTCTCAGACTCTATGGAATCGGACGTCGACATTTACTTTAATCAATTGAAACCCCATTCGAGGAACGAAAGTTATTCGGTCGTATTCCCAACCAACGAAAGTAATTATTACAGAAGAAATAAAATGAACATTTCTTCACCTGAACCACAAAAAAATGAAATATTTGTAATTACAAAAATTGCTCAAAATTGTAAAATTTTGAAAAATGTCCAATTTTAAGAAAATTTTAAATCGAACATTGGAAAATTGTCAAATTCTTCAAGATTTCAAAATGGTAAAATTTTTCAAAATTGTCAAATTTTTTAGAATTGACAAATTTTTAAAATCATCAAAGGTGTCAAAACTACTAATTTTTTCAATATTTAGAAATTCTTCATCATTAACAATTTTCCGAAAAATCTCAATTTTCATAAAATTTTAATCGTGACTGAAACTTTAAAATTTTTCAAAATCGTTAAATTTTTAAAAATTGTTAAATTTTTCAAAAATTGCTCAATCGTTCAAAATTGTAAAATTTTATTTTTTCAAAATTTTTATTAAAACTGTCCAATTTGAAAAAATTTATCATCATAAAAATTCTTCAAAATTTTTAAAACCATCAAAAAGTTATTTCTCGAACAAAATCTAAAAAATTGAGTAACCATTCTCAACTGAAATAGCCCTGTGTAATTCCCAGGCACCACGAACACCATCAGAGGTTTTGCAAATTACACCTCGAAAGATTTCCAAGACATGATCGGATCCCAAAAAGCTAACTTCCCAACGGAATCGTCACTGCAAAGCTTACTAAGAACGTTACAAACAATCCCAACTTCGTCTTGGATCGTGTATTACGTCGACAGTGACCCTAAGGATAGCCACGAGGTTTTATTGGAAATTGTGCAATTGATAACTGATAAAAGAATTAAGGTGAGGTATCTCAATCTTGGCTCTACTTACGTAATAAGCACAATTTATGGACATTTTTTTGTGGGAAAAATAATTAGGTACTCTCCTCACTGATAAGCTATGTACTTAATTCCTATAGATCACATTGAGACCCGTCGGAGGTTCATCATTGCCCGGGAATGGACTGGTCTACAGAACGATTAGAGACGCGGGTCGGATGGCCAGATCAAGCAGCCCCCGTACAATTACATGGACACTTTGGATCACGTCGCTCATCATTTTTGTAGATCTCGTTATAGTGAAACTCGTATGATTTAGGTTTGATTTTTTTTCTGCGTTATAGACAGATTTTTTTTAATATATTTTTTTTTTTGAAAAAAGAATAACGTTTAGAAAAAATATAAAAATATTTTCAAAATTGGAAAAGTATCTTTGAATTATATTTTTTTTCACCACTATTCCTTCGAAATTTGAACGAACCCAATTTTTTAGACGATTTCCAGAGCATAATCCAATCTCAAAAGGCCATTCTTCCCATGAACTTATCTCATAAAAGCTTATTAAAAGCATTACAAACAGTTCAAGCGTCATCGTGTATCATTTACTACGTCGACAGCCACCCTACTGATGGCTGAAAGGTCTTATCAGAGTTTTTACAATCAATAATTGATAAAAGAACCAAGGTAAAATAATCACGATCAATACAACTTTTGAGATAGGTAATTGTATAACGTCTTTGAGAAAAAAATCAAGGTATCGAGCAGCTGATGAAATATTTTATTCTTTTTCGAATCAAACTATAGGACCGTTTGGCAATTATCTATTAGATGGCAATGAACTGCCACTAATTTACAAAGCGATTAGAGACGTGTAGGCCGGAGGTCCTTGTACCTATGCGGATCAATATTCGTCATTTTTGAACGTTTCATTATCGCGAAACTGATAAAATCAATTTTTGTCGATTTAAGTAAGGTTTTAGAATTTTTCAAATCGTAAAGAAAAAATACGCATCGAATGTACCTACTTGAGTTATTTTTAAAAAATTTAGATAGCCAGCCTGAGTGATCTTTAAACCCACTAAATTGATTATTCGTAAATGGTCTAAATAGACATCTCACCAGGCACTGAGAGATAAAGAAACGAAACGTTTATTTTAGATACTCGTATTACGTAAACAATAATTTCAATTACTTATCACACGCAACTCATTTCGATATTTTCGAGCCTTCAAGGTGGAAAAATCTCTCATCCACTTTTCGGCTGATAATTCATTTAGTACATTTTGACCATAGTGAATGTATAATTCCTCAATATGAAGCAACTCATACTGTTTTTCATCGTATTTTACACATTTTCTCGAACCAACCACGGTAAATATTACGTTTTATTTCGATTTATACTAACAATTTCGGTAGAAACATAATTTTCACGCATTTTATCGAACGCAGCATTCGACGTACCCCACATACACTACGTGCTGGTAAGCAGCGTAGTCGAGCCTAATCATAGCGAACTGGACGATCTCATGGGTCTCTCAATACTGCCCCTGTTTGGTGTCCTATACGCGCCCTGGGCACCTATCTCGCACTACGGTCTAATGGAAAAGTATTCGTTGATATTCGCATCCGATCCGGGTAAATGACGTGATTTCCAGCCCCCTTTGTACATACGCAGGTACTGGATTCCTTAAAATCGAATTAATCTTTCCAGATAACGTCACCACCATCTCAGCTCTGGACTTGGAGCACTACTCGGCTATTTATTTCGAAAACCTGGTCCGCAATCGTACAGCGAACAGCAGCACCGCTGCCACTCTGAAAGGACTACGTAGAGCTTTGGATATCGAATCGAACAGAACGGTTGTTTTACTGGCCACTAATACGAAACCAACGGATACGGAATTGGTGGAAGAGATAATCGAAACAATGACGAAGAAACAGTATCCGGTAATACGAAACAAACGTTTGTTTCATTTCAAGAAAAACGTTTCATAAAATTACAGTTGCAGTTTTTTGGCATAGGTTGCCGTATTCCAAGTTGGTCAAAACCGAAATACATTTCGATCGATAATGAGAAATTTGACGAATAATTTTAGTCAAGGCATCATTGACGCCATCAATCCGGACGATGCCAAGTTGGGAAAAGAATATAGCTCGATTGTTGAACCTTCAAGGAGCATAGGATTCGTCATGTGGGCTAACGCGGTAACGGAGAAATTCTACTTATCTTTAGAAACCGAATGTAAGTATTCTAAGCATTTACGTGCTTCAATTTTCACAAATTTTCTCGTCACTCCAAAAAAAAATAAATAAATAAATAAGAATTAACAAAAATTGAAAAATTATTTTTGGAAAATTTTCAAATCAAATTTTGAATATCGAAGTCGAAAAAATTTTTAAATATCAAAAATTTACATTTTCAAAAATTGTAAAAATTTTCAAAATATTAAAAAAGTTGAAAAAAAAATAATAAAAAATGAGAAATTTTTAAAAATAAAAAAAATTAAAAATTAAGAATTTTTTTTTCGAAAATTCTTCAAAAATTTTGAGAATCAATTGAAAAATTATGAAACTAGAAAATTATCAAAAAATTAAAAAAATTAAAACTTTGAAAAATTACGAAAAAAAAATTCAAAACTTCGAAAAAAGTTTTAAAAATGAAAAAATTATTGTAAAAACTGACAAACTGATACTTTAAAAAAAATGAAAGCCTCTTTGCTGAAAATTTTCTTTCCTAGTCCCTTTTAAATGCCACTATCACTTCGCCCCTTACAGATTTTCAAAAAGAAGTGAACCTAAAAAGTTTGGTAATGGTATACGACATCATCCACTCGAGCTCGAGATACCTCACTGACATCTCAAACCGGATGAAATTAGACGCCAGCTCTTATTTCATAATAAAAGGAAAATCACCGGACGAGCCTTTTCCAGTCATTTTTTCATCCAAACGTAATAATATTCAAAATAATCCCAAACCATTTCAAATTCTCGTCCCGTTCCACTCAATCCTATTTTTAAAAAATCGTCGATATTTACAGAACCGAACGTAACCAATATCACAGCTTTCTCGAACACCACCGCTGAAGGTTACCAAACCATGATCAAATCGCAATTGAAAAATTTACCATCGAAGGCGTCGCTCAGAACTTTCCTAGCAGCTCTGAAAACCATCCAGCCACATTCCTGGATCGTTTACTATTTTGACGACATACCCGCAAGCGAAACCGAGATCCTATCAGAAATCGTCCAATTAATAATGGATAAAAAAATCAGGGTAAAAAAATACCTACATTTTAATAGGCTCATTTTTCCTGTGTTGAAAAATTAACCGACAAAACTTTATCTTTTGATTTAGGTGGAGATGAAACCATTCGGCGATCGTCTAATGCCCGACGTTAAATTACCAGTGGCTTACAGGACCATTGTGTCCGCCAGCTATATCGCTAGAGGGACTGGATATCGTGTAATGTTCGATTGGGTCAGCTCGTTGGTTATTTTTATGTGTCTTTTTATCGTTAAACTCGTGTAATTTTGGATTAAAAATTTATTCGATTGTTGAAGAAAGATGTTCGTAAAGACACTGGCAATTGTTTCGAATTTCACAGCTATGAATTAAAAAGCATTAGGATCGACTAATGAGTATTTCTCTCAATAGATAATCGTATTGAAAAATTTGTTTTGAAAATCCAACTTTGCTAGGAGAAAGTGGTCATTTCTTCGTAATGCAAAGTTTCAAATGGAGCACCTAACGTTTATTGATTAAACGTCACTCTAATCAGAAAATTTGCAATTAGATGTCGATCCGATGACTAATATTACTGATTACTTATAAGTCATCGCATCAGCACCTAATTGCAATTTCTCTTCGAAATGATATAAATTTTATCAGGATCACCTTGTCCATCTACTTCTACCGCAGACGAACACGAAAGATGAGTTTTAATTTCCCTTTACAGTTAGACTATCGCATCATATTCAAATGTTCGCACTTCGCCTTCGTCGAATGTATCATTCTGGCAAAGGAAATCGACATTAGTGAACGTGAGTAATTTTTCAAAATGAAAAAGTTATTTTTTGCCATCGCCGTATTCTGTGCATTCACTCGCACCTGTTATGGTAAGAGAGCTTTCATACTCCATTCAACTCTTTTATAACGAATCACCTACGTATAAGAATCCCAAAGTTGGTGCAGGTCCCGAAGGGGTGTCAAATCACATCATATTCGTCAGCAGCGTTGTGGATCCGAATGATCATGAGCTCGATGAGTTGAAAAATCTAAGAATAACGGCACATATCATATAATATTTTCATCTGAACCAGGTAAGTATACATCGAGCAGTATATCCATAAGCGGATCTATAGTCGGTACAATTTAACGCGATTCCTAAAAAATTTTTGAACAAAGGCGGTTATTGTATTCGTTGAAAAATTATTTCAATGAATTCCATTGGTTAAAAGCCACTGTCTACGAGTACAAACAGGGTCAAGGATCATGTTCAATTGTACAGAAAATAGTTTTTTATTTTTCATTTTTAAAAGTCTGAAAAGGCCGAACTTGGACCCAGTTGGCAAAAGGATCGAATGATTTTCTTAAGGGATGAAAGGTGCAGAGGGGGTTAAACTTGATTTTTTCATTTTTTAAAATTTTGAATATTTTGAATTTTCTAGTTCACACTAATTTTTTTTTTGTTTCGATTTTCAAAAAATTTTCAAATTCCAAAAAAATTTTCAATTTTTACAAAAATTTTAATTTTTACAGAACTTTCTATTTTCACAGAACTTCATAGGTATTTTTACAAAATTTTTCATTTTTACAGAATTTTACAAAATTTTCAGATTTTTTCAATTTTTACCGAATTTTACATTTTGACAAAATTTTTCATTTTTTACAAAATGTTCTATTTTTACAAGTCGACAGTCGACAAGTGTTTTTTTTTCCTCTGAATTCTGAAGAACTTTTTTCATATTGTTTGTAAAAAATTGGTTGGACCAGTAACTTTTTTAAACGGGCCTGGCCTACTCAGTCCCTCCTTCGGATCCACCTATGCCAAGCACATTTCAGCGTAAATGGTAACGCATAATTATGAAACTTAATAAGACACTTTTTTTTTACAGAAAATATTTTAACTATACCAGCAACAGACATAGGCAACTACTCGATGAGTTACTTCGAAAATTTATTGATAACTCGTACCAAAAATAAGACCAAAGCTGCTTCACTGAAGGGATTACGCGAAGCGCTGGAAATCACTTCGAAGTTCCCGCAGGAACCGAGTTTTATTGCTTTAGTCACCAATACCCAACCGGAAGACGGTCATTTATTGAATGAAATACTGGATACAATGATTAAAAAAAACAATACCTGGGTACGATACACATGAAGATGCAAAAATCGCAAAACTGAGTCACTGGCGTGAATCAGTGAAAAAATTACTGATTCACACCAGTAAATTTTTACTTTTGTATGTATGTAGTCAGTTATTTTTCCTTATTACTAATGAATCAGTAAGTTAAAATTTTTACCAATTCCATTCAGTAGTTATGGAAGACATTCCTGAATCAAAAATGAAAATTTACTAATTGAATCAGTGATTTTTCACTGATCAAGCTGTAGAATTTCACTGATTCTTAGTGACTCAGTTTTGTCTATTTCATCAGTCAATTGTGACCTTTTCGACTGATTCAAAATTCAAATTAAGTTTATAAACTCAAACTTGATACTCTTTTTATATGCGGTCTTCGTCGTGTTTTCAGGTTTTCATCCTACAAATTGATAAAATTACATCGATTTTTCAACCTGCACCGTCCAATAGCTCGGGGTATAAAGAAATTATAGCACGGCGTAACGCGACAAAACTCGAGAAAGTTGCTTACTACCTCATATATACGCAGACAAACGAAACTTTGGGGCGAGAATACAGCTCAATTAGGCAAGTCACTACCAATAAGTTGAGTGACCTTACTGCAAATGTGGTAAAGGTTGTATTAGAAAAAATTTATCAATCGTTCGTGGAGGCATTCCGTTCGACTTAGCGAATAGCAGTACGCACATTCTTGAAAAAAGAAATTCCAGCGGGTATTGAAAAATTCATCAACGAAAACAGGCAGCTCAGCATTTAATTTTAAATGAAAATTTCTTCAACTTTTCAGGATCAATAATCCAAGTAGGTACCTGGGTAATTTCTCATTACATGTACTTCAAAAAATGTAAATTTTTTGATTTTAATAAAAATTCTGATCATATACCTACTGTTGAGTTTGGAAATTTTTTAGAAAGGGTTAAAGCCCATTTAGTATTTTGGAAGCAGGCACACATCATCGGCGAAAAGAAACGATTTCGAAATCGTGTTCAGCGAGTAAAATTACCCCATTCTACACTCCTTTCTACGACTCTTTCGCCCAAAGTTTCCGAAATAAAATTTTTACCCTGAGAATTTCAAGTATCGACGCGGTAGGTAGCTAAATATTATAGTTGAATGGAAATTCCAATGCCAGATTCGGTTTCTGCGGGCCAAACTACCCCCATTTATACACTTTTCGCCATAATTTTGGCAAAACTTGAAAAATTTGATTTTTAAATCCATTTTTTGAAGAAAAATAACAGTTGAAAAATCAATTTTTCAAGTTTTGCTTTTATCGCGAATGCAGGTATCTAGATGAGGATAATTTGACCTGCCGAATCTGAATTTGGCATCGGAATTTTCATTCGACTAAAATTGAGCCATTTCATGGTGAAAAAGGGGTGAAAAAAACAGTCTATGTATTTTTGAAGGTCTTCCACCTGTATAAAAAATTCTGAAAACAAGAATAATCAAAAATTGAAAAATTACTCCTTGGAAATCTTTTTTTTTAATACTTGAATTTTATCAAAGTTGAAAAAAAAAATTTTAAGCTTAAAAATTACAAAAATCATAAAAGTTCTAAAAACTGAAAAATTTTCAAAATATTGAGAAAATTTTGAAAGTCAAAAAATTGAAAATCTCGAAAATAAAAAAAAATAAAACTTTGAAAATTTTAAAAAATTGAAAAACAAAAAAATTATAATTTTCAAAACCAATGATGGCCGGATTTTTGAATCAGCTCCGTCAAATAACTTTCTCAAAAAATAACAATGCACGAAAATAATTACCTACAATTATCGAAAAGTTTATTTTAATACATTCGCCTTCGCTATAGGTAAAATAGGTTATTTTTCTTAAAAATACTTACGTCTGATCAACATTTTTATCTGAACCCGGTACGTACAATAGGGTGTAGTGAAATAAAAAACATACCTTGGATTTTGACCAAATTCGGTGAGGTGGTTTACT
>FIZT01003989.1:0-15159 GCA_900065295.1 Paracoccus marginatus
GGGGGGTTTTAGAATTTAGTCAGGGGCCTGAAATTTTTACCACGTTATTTTTACGTCATTTGGCAACTTTTTTTCACTCCCCCTCCCCAACTTTCCAAAAAAAGTCAAAATCAGGGCACCCTAGTACATACCTATTTCAACCATATTTACAAAAATCTCGATTGTTCAAATCTTGAAATTTTTTCATTTTGAAATTTTTTAAATCAAAGTAGGTACCTCTACCTACCTACTTGATTTTTTCAATCTTTTTCAATTTTCAAAATTTTTCAATTTTTGCTTAATTTTCTTAAACTTTTTTAATTTTTGCTAAATTTTTTCGAATACTTATTGCTTACTCGCCTAACTATTCTTTTTTTTTTTTTAAAAATTAATTTTAAATTTTTTGATTTTCAACTTGATTTTTAAAATTTTTTTCTTTCACCTGCAAATTTTCAACGTTTTCAGTCAAGAAAAAAAAAATTTACTTCACTTATGTTAATTTTAGCTAAATTCATTTTTCGTACAATTTTAGCCATTTTTGATTCGAGTTGAATTTTTTTCGGATTTCAGTCATCGTCTTTCCTCTAAATAATTTTAATTTTTTGAATTGTATACATCGATCTCATCCACATTTCGAACAATAAAATCATGTCCCCAAAAAGTTGAATTTTGAAAAAAAAAGAAAAAAAAAGGTCATCCCTCAAACAGCACGATTCATTAAAAGGACGATGATAAACCAACAAGTTCATCTAACAACCAAATTATGAAACAAACCGAACAAAAATTCCGTTGAACTTGAACCAAATAAGTGTAAAAAATCGACACTCTTCGGCCATAGACGACGATAAAATCGATTAGGTATATTGTAGATCGAAAATCGCGACAACAATAGCAGAAGAAGACGGGGAGAGGAGAACTTCTGTATAGAACGTTTCGAACACGGTATAGGTTTGCGACACGCTATCGTCATCATCGATGAAATCAATACCCCAGCTGTGCGACGACCGACGGCATCGGCAGGTAGATTATGCTGCGTCTCTCTCTGTACGCTGCTCTGTAATTGTAGTAACGCAATGTGTACTCGTTCATATACGTACCTACATACGTATACTATACCTACGGGTAAATGGCAGGGTATAGTACGCGTGTAGTGGTGGTAATAGTGTGGCAGGCACACGGTGTACGTAGTATACGTGATATATGCATACATTAGCTATTCGTTATATCATCATTAATACAATGTTGGTAGGTATAGGTATCTGCGGTAGCGTATAATTTCATTACACAATACGCAACCGATCAAAAGTAATGATAATGTAGAATGTTATGTAAAAAAGTACCCTTCTCCTTGTACCGATACATAAATCGTTTCATGTATATGCTGTCTCGTCTCGTCTCGCCGTATACCGTGGTACAGAGGTGGAAAAAAAATACCGACTCATTAGGCATTTTTCAGTAAGACGGTGAAAGTCTACCTAACGTGTACAATAATCCGAGTGCTTCGTTTTCCAAAAAATTTTCATATACTTAATCTCGTATGCCGATGGTATAGAAATGTTCTCGAGTTGAAAATTTGCGCGATCATTGTTTGTAATACAGTATCTATACGGTGTGGTGGAGTGTTTCGTGCGCGTGTGTGTGTGATGATGTCGTCGGCGCAATATTGGTGACGAATTTTTACGCGTTAACGTATTCTGAAAATAAAAATGTTAGTGCCAGTATCGGTGGATTATTTCTTTCAAGAAGGTTCTAAATACGAAGCTCCGCAAGGAAATGTGTGGTTGTTTATGATCATATTTTTATATTGTTATTTGGAGGCGTTCTTTGCCAGATTGGTCGAACCTCATGAGGAAATGGTGGATTAGGTATGCATTTCACGAATTCAATTCAATTCAATTTTTTTTTTAGAAAAAATCGGGTAGATATTGTGGGTTTTTTAATCTCGATGCTCTCTGTGCTCTGTGAAAAGCAAAGTGGAAAAGCAGATTGCATTGCAGACTGACGCATGAGTGTGGATGCGAGAGTGAGTGATCGTAAATCTCCTGCTCGAGTGTATTGACATGTTAATCACCGATCGCGATCGTCGTATTTCATTTTATGTGAAAAAATTAACAGTCGTAAAGTGTATGTAATTGAAAATCGCTCGTTAAAGAATACGCAAACGGAATCGCATTGGAAATCATATATCGTATTGTACTGTAAGATATACGTACGTACACTGCCAACGCAGTATTTCGTTGCATTACCGACTGTATGTGACGTTATTTACTCACATGTTTCAGTTTCATTCGTACCGTTCCGTCCGTACGTACGTGTGCTTTTCATGCCCCCCCCCCCCCCCCCCCCCCCCCCCATCATTGCCATAGAGCTATCAACGCTGGAAATAAACTTGAAGTAATTCGCTGTGTTTGTCTTTTGTGTTTCAGTACGAAAAAAATCTCGGAAGCCGAGAACAAAATCGATGAATCGGCTGATAAACGAGAAACCAAAGATTTGCAAGCCAATGCTGATGAGCTGAAAGGCGACCATCGTACGAGATGGTTTGTCAAAACGTAAGTACTTGATTGAAATTGTTTTGGTTTATTTATTCACGTAATTTGTGCTGAACTCGGTCGTGTATGTTGTGTATTGTACCCCTCCCCCCACCCGCGGAATCCTCCCTATGGTTGCGGCTAATCCTTGATATTTGGAATCGCTCGAGTTATTGATTTTTTGGACGATTCTAATTTTGTAATTGGAAAACAAGACGTGTTTTTCAACCACTTGAAATACGTAGTCATAAATGATGAAAATATTTACTTAGAACTTGAATTTTTTTTTTCGTTTCGAGGAAACTTTTTTTGAAAAATTCGTCATCGTTGTCGTAGTCGCCAGAGAATGCCAGCTAGTCGAAATTCGAAAAAATCTGTAGGTATTTTAGGCGGTGTAGACAGAAGTCAAAAGTCGATAGGATTATTTTCAAAATAGCTGAAGCCAGCCGAAAGCCATAAAAAATTATGATAATATTAGGACTATTTTCGAATTTTCTTCAAGGAATGCAATTATAGGCCCTAGTTCTTTACTTATTTTTCAAAATTTTCAACTCCTTAAAATTAAAAATTTTCAATTTTTTCAAATTTTTCAAATTTTTCAATTATTTTTCAATTTTTCAATTTTTTTCATTTTTCTACAATTTCTACGTTTTCAATTTTTTCCAAACATTTAATCTTTTTAAAATTTGAATTTTCTAAATTTCTTCAAAATTTTTGACTTTTTCAATTTTTTCAATGCTTAATTTGACTTTTTCAATTTTTTCAAAATTTTTATTTTTTAAATTTTTTCAAAATTTTTATTTTTTAAATTTTTTCAAAATTTTTATTTTTTAAATTTTTTCAAAATTTTTATTTTTTAAATTTTTTCAAAATTTTTATTTTTTCAATTTTTTCAAAATTTTTATTTTTTAAATTTTTTCAAAATTTTTATTTTTTAAATTTTTTCAAAATTTTTATTTTTTAAATTTTTTCAAAATTGTTAATTTCTTCAATTTCTTTGAAAATTTTAATTTTCCACTTTTTAAAAAATGTTTTCATTTTTCTGAAATTTCCGAATTTTTAATTTTTTCAAAACTTTTATTTTTTTTCTATTTTCTCAATTTCTTCAAAATTTTTGACTTTTTCAATTTTTTCAAAACCTAATTTGACTTTTTCAATTTTTTCAAAATTTTTATTTTTTCAATTTTTTCAAAATTTTTATTTTTTCAATTTTTTCAAAATTTTTATTTTTTCAATTTTTTCAAAATTGTCAATTTCTTCAAAAATTTTAATTTTCCACTTTTTAAAAAATGTTTTCATTTTTCTGAATTTCCGAATTTTAAAATTTTTCAAAACTTTTATTTTTTATTTTCTCAATTTCTTCTAAATTTTTGACTTTTTTGATGTTTTCAGGAAATTTATTTTCTCGATTTTTTCAAAACTTTTGATTTCTTGATTATTTTTGATTTTTTCCATTTTTCCATTTATTTTTCATAATTTTGAAAAAATGTTATAAATTTTTTTGGAAAGGGGTTAGGAGGGGTATTAAAACATTACGAATTCAAAAAAATGAAAAAAAAATTCTATCAATGAAACAGGTTTTTGGAGGGGGCAAATGAAAATTGTAAACTTTTTTTTGGGGGGGGGGGGGGGGGGGGGAATTGAAATTTTTTAAAACGAGACGACTTTACGAAATAAACGAGTTTTGATTTCTTTCCCCATTCCCAAAAGTGGCCATTTTTACAAAAATCACTTTTCCTTTTCCTTCCCTTGAAAACCAGTTGAAAATTTTTTAGGGATGAAAAAAAAATTTCAAAAAAAAGTTGAACATCAATTTTGAATAAAAATACAATTTTATTCATTTGAAAATTAAGCTCAAAAAATGGCTTTTTTTTCAAATTGAATGGAGCAATATACTCCGCTTACCTACTAAAATTGTAATTTCAAAAATTAATGAAATCCTCCCAAAAAATTTCAATGTAAAATTGAAAAAAAGGGTGAAATTTCTTTGAAGATTTTTTTCGTAGCAATGGGGCTGTGTTCAACCCTGAATCAAAAAATTGCCTTCTTCACTCGAAGAATTTTTTATCATTTCTTTTTGGGCCGGAGAGGGGGGGGGGGTTCTGTATCGATAATTTTCCAGCTAAAAAAAAATTAGAATTTCACTAATGAGCCAAAAATGAGACGAAGATAAAAATATGACAGGGAAAAAACACAAAATTGGGTAAATTTTTTTTCGATTTGTTAACTTTTTTTCGGCGAGACCACCCCACCCAACCCTTCACCTTTGGTATTTTCGTAAAAACGCTTCGAAAAAACTTCCAACAAGCGGGGCCGATCTTCAAAAGAAGGCTGCAGGCTGTAATAAAATTCGTCTGGCCGAAATTTTCGTCCGAGTTTATATACCTTCTAGTATGTCAAATTTCGTATAATCGCCGGCAACGAGGGCAATTCAGGTCGGCTAACGATGAGGGTAATTAGAGCCAGGAGGCGTTCCTTTTTCTGTCTACGTATACATAAATAACCCTAGAGGAAAATCGAATTTTCGGAGGTCGTCGGCTGCAGGTCCCACTCAACCCTAGGGTGTAAAAATAGTGCCGGGGGGGGGGGGGGGGGGGGAGGGGAAGAAAATAAATATATAGGTGATTGCGATGGCGATGTGGTGTGGTATGGGATGTAATGCATGGTAACTTGGCCATTATGGTATTCAAATAAGAACGATAAAGTTACAGGGTTTTAAAGGCGAAGCATTGTACCCTGCGTCGACCAGCAGTGTCGAGTTACAGGCTTGGAAAAACACTCTCGTACAACGTATAGGATGTACCGCGCTCCGCCGCCCTCGTCGCTCACAACCATCGAAATGAAAGTAAACCCGTACCTGGATAGTGTTACGATATGACTCTCCATACCCGGCCCACCTTATACTGTACTCTAACGTATGTACGCTTATACGCCACATTTTTCTGACAAAATAATACGATACCGTCGGACTCGACTTGGTCTGTCCGGTCCGGTGTCCACCGATACATAGTTGCCCACTTTTTAGCCATTTCTTTACGTGTGTACCCCAGTCTCTGGTCTCTGTGTAGGGCCAACGTTGACTCTGTGGCTAATAATATTCTCCCTGCCCAGCCCTATCCTGCTGTAATGTCGAACCCCAACTTCACCGGAGGGGGGAGGGGGACACTGAAAAAATTTATCGCGAAATTAGCATCTAAAATCGATAAAACGGCTCTCACGACCGGTATTACACAAACGCGCACGTATGTACCTCAACTATATATACGTAAGTACTCGATACCTACTGCATCTCGGTAGCCGGACTCGACACTGTCCCACGCACCCCCAATCCAACCCTCTCGTGCAACCGTAACGTGTCGACCGTTCTGCATGTAGTGCCAAAAGACGTCCACAGATCATGCTCGCCGCCTCTCGAGGCGATATCAGTTTTCGTCTACGCGGTCCTGTGTGCGACTGCGACCGCACCGCGCCGCCCTTGCGCCGATGCGCCTTGTAAGACATTCCACAAACAGATCATTTTACACGGTAACCGAATACCTCGACAGACACTTGACAGCAATGGTCCTAATGGATGGTCTAACTCGCTAACTTTTTAACGTCGTGTGTACCGGAGACCAGAGTACATGGGTGGAGAAGGCCAGGAAGGCGGGTTGGGGTGGCGAATACGAGAAAATATTATAGGTGTAGTGCGCGGTGAGCTGGCTGACTGGCTTTTTTTTTACGTACTTTGATGCGTTGAAAAAATGGAAAAGGTGGATAGATAATATTATGGTATCGTGTCTCCGAATTTATGTAGTATACGTATGTATACGTAACGTCGTACACGTATAGTATGTGACGGGAAAGTTTGGATTGGGTTAAATGGGCTTTGAGAATAATATGGCCTTATCGAGGAGTGAACAGTGTTGATATGGGGAAATGGCGGAAAATTTTGGAGCTTTTGGGTGGAAATTTTTAATAATTTTGTGTTTTGAGAATATTTGAGGAAAAATTGAAAATTCATTCAAATTTTTTTTTTTGGAGGGGGGGGGGGGGGGGGGTGAAATGTCATTATTCGGAAAAATTGCTAAAATTATTTCATCAAAATTCAATTCATAATTATTCATCCTTAAAAAAAAAATTGAAAAAATTTATTTCTTCATAAAAGTATTGAAAACTCATTTTTTTTTTCAAAAAAAAATTTTGCACCAATACTTTGGAGAAATTGGAGTTGAATTTCTCAAAAAAAAAAAAAAATTCTTGGAAAAATTGAAAATTCAGGCATCAAAGCGAAATTCTGAAGAAAAAAAGTGACTTTTAGGTACTTTTTTTGAGCAAAAAGTGACCAAAAAGTTGCCAAAAAATACAGTTGGGGGGGGGAGGAGGTATATTTTTCTGCAGTTTTCTGCAATCATTTCAAAGATTACTCAACTGAAACTAGCATAAACGTCATTGGATCATCAGAGTATATGTAGATAATGCCAAAACCATGATCGGAGGTGAACCATAATTATTGGGGGGGGGGGGGGAGAGGCTTCAGCCCAAAAAGTTCATTTTCAAAGCAAATGAATTTTTCTCAACCAAAACTGTGAAAACAGAAGCAGTAACATGACGTACCGAAGGTATTTTCTAGGGGGAGGTGAATTAGTGAAAATCCTAACTGAAATCCTCAAAATTCCCAACTCCCAATACTCCCATATTTCACTTTTTTTAAAAAAATGATGATTTTTTGAGAATTTTTTTTTTTAAATTTAAATTTTAGCTTGAAAAGGTTGTATTTTTTTGCTTTTTTCAATATTCCAGGGCATAATGAAATGAGTTGGAAAATGAGCGATTTCCTCAATTCAGAAGTGAAAATTTATCTCATTTGACTCATCTTCAATTTGAAATCATTTTTTTTTTATCGAAAAAAAAAATAATTACAACTGTTCAATTTCTCCAGCTAAGCCCAATTTTCCCAACTTTCAGGCAAAAAATTAGCCTCAGGGGAAACTTCCCCTCCCCCTATCGGTACGTCACTAATGATAGAGCCCGAACGAAGTGAGGGCAAAAATTTTGAGATTTTTTTGAAAAAAATTTCAATTTCTGCGTGAAAATTTAAATTTTTGCTTGAAATTGCGGGGGACAAAGTGACTTTGGAGGTAAAAACTGACCGTCATGACTTTTCAGATGTGAAAAGTGACAAAAAGTGACCGAAGACAAAAAAAGTAACAAACACCCTAAGAAAGTGACTCGCTTTGATGCCTGAAAAGTTCCTCTCTCTTTTGAAAAAATGTAAATTTTTTTTCAAAGAAAATTTTTGAATCAATGAATTCCTCGCGAAAAAAAATTGAAAGCGCTGTTTTTGCCCTAATAATACAAAAACTCACTTTTGCTCTCTCCTACCTCTACAACAATTTGATTTTCAATAAGTAAAACTGCTGAAAACCCCCACCCTCGCCCACCCTTTCATAAATTCAATCACACCTTCCATCTACAAAAAAATCTACGTCTTCAAAAAAGAGCCACAGACGACTAACATACCTACAATGTTTGATCTCACCCCAGCCTTTCCCTCTCTTCATCTCACATCTCAACTTACATCGAACTTGATCGAACCGCGCGCACACGAGGACGAAGAGCTACCAAAATAAAAAGGCAGGCAGGTAACTTTACTAATTATACGTCGTCTCCGGTCGCCTTCGCCGGTACGACGACGGAGATGAGGGCGACGACAGCGAAAATACCATCGTATACGGCGAATAGCGACGATCAAAATGTGCTTCCTCAACTTTCAAACGTTTTCCCAACGCCGACGATATTTTAAGCATCTCGTTTTGGTATATTTTAACGGTTTCGAGACCGGTATCAAATGTTGTTTTAATTGTAATTCTAGATTTGCCCGCGTACATCCCGCGTCGCACGTTAAATGTACCTTACCTACGTTTTCGGTACCCGTCCTTTGCGTCGTCATCGACGACGACGCGACGTTGCGCGCTACCAGAGAACGCGTACACAGATACGGTTTTTATGAGAAAAATGAAACTAACAGCCGGAGATTTTTTTCAACGTAATCTTCCCATCTGCGTATACATACCGTCTGCCTTTTCGTATTGAATTTCATTCGCTGAGATTTAGTTTAACCCCTTGTATACCATCGTATACGGTACGGTCGGTGGCTGCCTACCACGTACAGGGATCTACGACCAGAAACGAGAGGCAAGCGAGCAGATATACTAGAGAAAACGAGTCGTCGGCAAAAGTTTCCGCCTTGGCGGGGATGAAAAACGAGCTTTTAATTCAACACCGTCGTTTTGCTGCCGTTGGTCTCGGGTTGAGAAAAAAAACAACAATGACAGGGAAGGGGTAAAGAAAAGTGGTGTCAGATATGGATACGATCAGCCAACATAAATCGTCTAGATTGGGGAGCTGGGTATGAAATAAACGTGATCCCAGGAGGGCCAAAAGGAGTGGGGGTAAGGGAGATACGCGAAATTGAAAAACCAAACATGGCACCCTATAGGTCTCGACACGAGCTTGAAAAAAAGATTTACGAAATTTTTTCTCAAGATGGAAATTCGACCTGCTAGACACGATCAAAAAATCGTAGCCCCTTCAATTTTGAATTTAGGCAAATCTCTCAGATGACCTTTTTTGAAGCATTTTCGGAGTATAACCCGAAGCACTAGTCAAAATAGTCGATTGGCGAAATTTTCACGAATGCAACGTTGCCAATAATACATTCCGAACGAAGAAAATCCCGCGTAATTTCGCCGAAATGTGCATTCTGGCCGAAAATTGCGAAATCTCCTCTAAAAAACGACACCAAAATTCACGTTGAGAGTAACTTGGAATTACGAAAAGCTATAAATGAAAAATATGTGGAAGCTCGACGTTGCCAATAATACGTTTCATACGATAAATGGCCCAATTTTCGAAATTATACGAAAATGATGGATTTATGGTGATTAGAGTGGCCTATAAATCGAGCTCAACTTTTTTTTAACATCGTAGTCCAGCACCAGAGCCAATATAGCCAAAATTTTGCTCATTTTCCAGCATCAAAAGAGACGTGAAAAATTTTTAAAATTCCAATTAAGTCGCCGAACATCTCTGAACACTCGATCCCCCTCAAAACTCTCCAATTTTTCTCCTTTTCATCAGCGAAAATCACTCACAGCTCAACGTATTGCCTTTCTCATCCGCTCAGCACGTTCAATCGTCTCGTGCCTCGTTCCTGTCGGACACCTCCGGCGGCTGCGAACCAGTTAATATCGCTAACCGAGTATATAATCAGTACACTTTGGCCGTCAACTAGTAAAATACATAATTCATACGCCAAGCGGAGCGAAAAACGATACCCTGACGGATAGGGTTATAAAGCGAGACAAAGAGCTACATTACACACGAACCGAGCACATAGGTACCTACGACTTTTCTACAAAAACTCGACATGTGAGCATCGTATTATGGAGACGTATCTGATTTCAGTATCATAATCATAACAGTATCGTGAATAAAGCTCGATGCCAAAACACAAACACGTTCTATGATACTCTTATCTATCTTTTGAACGGTGGCCCAGCCAGGATATCGCGAGCTAGATGGGGATTTCTCGTATTTACGTGTACTTTACTACAGTGTACACTGTACTCACACGAAGTAGAGAAAAAAGAGAGAGAAAAAAAACCGAGACACACTCACGTTTTTCCGCCTCTTTCTTTGGTAAAAATACCACACGCGTTTGTTGGCTCTTGGTAACCCAATTAGCACACTTTGATGAGACGTGAACCGAGGGGGAATATTTAAATACTCTAATGCTACGAATTCACGATGCACAAATTATTCTCAAAATGAAAAAAAAATGAATAAATTGATTCCAAAATTTGAAAAAACATAATATGCACCGAGGATAACTTTTTTTCTTCTAAAAAAAATGCACTCACTTTCTACACCATCACCTATGCGAAATTTCGCAATTTTTTCTACGTAGGTAATAAATTGAATTAAAAAAAAAAATTATTACCTTCATTTCTTTATCGACATTATCCTTTTTAGCTTTTTTCAAATTTATCCCGGAAGCCGACATTTTACACCGCGGTTTCACTCTGCAATATCAACACATACTTTTAAACACAATTTCATCGATAAATTTACGAACGCGATCGACGTAAATTCAAAAATAAACGCGCATTTTACCACACGCGCTACTCGCAACTCGACATCTCTGACGAATGAGTTAAAAATGCGCGCCAATAACCGAACACCAATGTTACCACCACCAGCGAATGTAAAAATACCCGCTTCTGAAAGCCTCTCCTCCTTCCTTCGGTTCCAATATTATTCTCAGCCTCAGCAGGCCCAGCAAAGGTAAATCCATACGATGTCGAATGAAATGAACCAATTTTGTATATTATTAAATATGTATTTATTGTCATGATGCGATATTTTTTCAATTCAATTCAATTTTTTTTTTTTTTTCAAAGCATACAAACGTTTTTGGCGTGCGAGATGGTGAGATCTTCTTATGATTTTTGGAAGCTTGCTTATAGGTACAATACGTAGTACGCTCGCGGAAAGGGGACGAGGAGAAGGGAAAAAATAGCGCCGTCTTGATATCAATTTCCATCCATCATCCGTTTCGCCAATCTTCACACTTCTGCATTTTTCGCTCTTTCCTAAATGAATTAAAAAATGAAAAAGAAAAAAAATCAAAAAAAATTATCAAATTGAACGACATTCAATTACGAGTAAGTATGAAAATAAGAAGATAAAAAACGTTGTACTTATCACTTCCGTGGTACCATTTTTTCGAGAATCTATACGGTTTTAGGTTGGGCATTATTTACATATATTGGACGAGGAACAGACAGACGCAATGAAAGACAAAAATGCAAATTAAAAGGCTGGAGGAGGGCGGAGGTAGACGATATACAGTTTGCTGGCAATGAAAATTTTTTACAAAAGCACATATTTGATATTGGAACAAAAATTCTGATATGGAATTAAAAACGATGAGAAATTCCAGAACTTTTAAAATAAAATTCGAGTTTTTGTTTTCAAATTTGAAATAGCAAAGATGAAATGAAATTTTTATACAAAAAAATGAATTTAGAAGAAACTGAAAACTTGCATTTAAAAAATGATTATTCAAATTTGGAAAAAATTCAAATCTTTAAAAATAAAATTTAAAAAACTTTAGAGTTGAAATTTTAAAAATTTTCCAATTTTGAAGAAATTAAAAAACAAATTAAAATATCGAAAGAAAATTAAAAATTGAAAAAAAAATTATTCAAAATTTTTAAAAACTCAAAATTAAATTTTCAATCAAATTCAACATCATCGAAAAAATTTGAAAAATTAAACAATAATAATTACATCTAATATTCAGAAAAATTCATTGAGATTTTAAAATTCAAATTTCATTCCATTTATTAAAAACGTACTCAAATTAGAAATTTTCAATCAGAACGATTTTAAGAAAAATTATACAAAATTTAAAAACAAGTAAACATTATTCAAAGCCTAAATGAAAATTTAATTTTGAAAAAATGAATCGAAATCAAAAAAGGAAAATAATTTGGAAAATTTGAATTTAAAAAAAAAAGGAAATTAATAAAAATTTTGGTACCTGAAAATGAAAAAAAAGAAATTATAGTATTTGAATCACCTTTTCTTTCCTAAGAATTGAAATTTTTTCAATTTTTAAAAAAATAAAGACAATAAAATCAACACAAGAGAAATACACATTTTTAAAAACTCAAAAATTGAAACCAAAATTCTAAAAAAATCATGAGATACCTATACATTTTTTAGAAAAGTATAAGTTGAAAAATTGAAAAAAAAAATGATTGATGAAAAATAATTATAGTTGAAAAAAATTGAAATTAAAATTGAAAATAAAAATAATTACACATTTAAATTCATAATAAAAATTCAATTTTGAAAAAAATGAACCAAAATTAAAACAGAACATGATTCAAAGAAAATTAAAATTGAAAAATAATTAAAATTTGGATACTTGAAAATGAAAGAAAATGAAATTTTGAAATAATCGAATTGAAAAAAAATCAAATTATCAATTTTGAAAAAATAAAAAAAATTAAAATACTGAAAGAAAATGAAAAATTGAAAAAAAAATCAAAATTAAAAGTTAAATTATAATCAAATTCAAAATTATCGAAAAAATTTAAAAATAATTAAATATTAATGACTGAAAAAAAAATTTAAAAAATTTGGATACCTTGAAAATGAAGGAAAATACCTAATATTTACTTTTTTCACCGAGCTGATTTTTTTTTTCAAATTTAAAAAAATAAAGTTGGAAAAAATTGACTAAAGAAACACACGTTTTTAAAAATTTAAAAATCAAAACCAAAATTTCGAAAAAAAAATCGTAAATAATTTTTTTTTTTTTTTAATGTAAGTTAAAACTCCAAAGGAATTTCCTACAATAATTTTTTAAAAAAGTACTTAATTGATAAAAAATTGGAAATTCAAATTTAAAGAATTGATTAATGATCGCATTCAATTTCGAAAAATATAAATTCAAAAATTGACGAAATTGGCTGAAAAAAGGAAAACAACAACAACAACAACAGAAATATCGGAGACAAAGAGGTTATACAGGAAAACAGGATTGATTAGGTACGCTTCAAACACATGAAAAGCTTATAATTATACAAAGCAGGTAAAAATTTTAAAAGCTTATTAGCTTTAAAATACTTAGGCAAGCATACTTACAACGCAACGTACTGAAAAAGCCCAACTTTTCCCAAGCAGGTTCTTCGACTTAGCAAGCTGAATTGATCGGTGTTCTCGCCACGAAAATAACCACGACGAGTGAATAAAATTAAAACGAATAAAACACCGGATAAAATCAAAATTGAAAAAAAAAATTGTGCATTAAGCATACGCGTGTGTGTAAAAGCCTTAATAATAATAAAATTACTAAAACTGGTCCGAATTACGTACAAATCGTGTGTATAAAAAGTGCAATATAATTCGACAAATTTACAAAATTAGAATATTTCGCATCACAAAAAAAGAGTCCACAACCAAATTGAAGAAAAATTAAAGCAACCTTAATCCAATGGAAAGCATCAATGACAAACGCAATAATTACAGCACTTGGGCCAGTCTCGACGAAGAAAAAAATGAAAATTCTAAATCGAATTATAATTCTTTACCTTTGAAAGCTCTTCGTCACTCGTCAGCTGCTCGTTTTCGCTGTATTTATTCCACTCTACGCATTCAATTTCGTTTTCGGTCGGCTCCATGAAATATATCTTAGTCATCATGGCGGCGCCGATAAACGGAGGAATGCCCGCCAGTACGAATGGTAACGTGTAGGAATGGGTACGATCGTATATCCAGCCTGAAACCGAACCATTTTTATAGCTTAAATTATCCAGAACGGTCCGCCTTTCCACATTCGATGCGAACCAACCTGCTACTGTCGGCCCTATCGTCATCGGAATCGAAATCAATCCGAGTAAAAATCCGATAGCTTGTCCGGCGCCTTTGGGTCCGCAGAATTTGAACGCTATGGGTCCGACGACCGTCACGAAGCATCCGTCGAACAACCCCAAGATCAAGGTTAACACCAAAAGTAACCAGTAACTTTTCATGAACGGTATCAAAATCGACACTGTTCCGATCACCACGAACGAAAGCTGTACAGAAATAAACCGATCAATCGGCGTCTCCAAATTACACGCAGCGAAACGTCTCACGATGGTCTAACCTGTTGCAAAAATATACTATTGACGCGTTTATCGTCCGACATTATACCGAATATGATTCTTCCGCAAGCTGAAGTCAGGGCTATACACACCAATGGTAATCTTTGATCTTCGCCTTTGAAATTATCCTCGATATATTTGGCCTATAGAAATAAACGACGCATTAAATAATGCACCTCTACCTACACCGATTACAACGTTATCGTTTATCGCCAGCGATAACCAAGTCGTTCAATTAGCTAGTATCGCTCTTATAATCGTCTAACTGACAAACGAAACGTTAATTATATTTTACAAGTGCATATTTTTCAATTAAACGTTCAGTTAATCTCACCATATGAACGTAAGGTACGAAATATCCGCACAACGCGATAGGAACTGCGATAATCCACAACACATATCGGCGATTTTTCCATATACTGACGTTTAGGAAATTCGCGAAGTAAGCTTCGCCGTCTCCTTCTTGGATATTCTTCTTCGACAAAGGTGACTCGAAACGCGGCTTGAATGCCAACGAGCACAGCATTAGGATGCTCAGCAACGCTGCCAAGTACCTGAGGGTATCGAATTTTTCACATTATACCCGAATCGAGATGCAGTTTTTTAAATGTACGATTTGGCTACCTTAGACAGTTACTCAGACCGACTTTCTGCAGCAGGAAATCTATTAAGAATGGCATGATCATGGTGAATACTGAACTACCCAGGGTTACGAATCCATTCGCCACGCCGATATGTTTCTTGAAATAGTGACCGATTATCGTAAGAGATGGGACGTACGCCAGAGATGCTCCGATACCGTACATGACTCCGTACGTGAAGATTAATAAATAAGGCTGTAAGCAAAGAAAAAGTGAGTTTTCTTTTTTATTATTTTTTCTCAAGACTGTTTCTCATTTAGTTTCTAAAGTTTATTATGTTACATTTTCTGCTCATTTAGGGGGGGG
>FIZT01003989.1:21729-36216 GCA_900065295.1 Paracoccus marginatus
AAATTTCCCCCCCCCCCCCCCCCACAAAAATGTCTATTCATCAAATTTTTGAGGTTGAAACTTCGATTCTTTTTTTGTTAATTTTCACGAAATTTGGACAACTTCATTTTTAATATTTTTGAAGAAAAAATTTCCAAAAATTCACATGTCTCGATTTCATTTTTTTTTTCGCTACTCTCTTTTTGAATTCGAACGAATAAGAAATCATAAAACTCAATCGATTACGCCACACTCAAGTTCAAGGTCAAAGCTTCGATTAAAGGAAAAAAATAAAACGTGACGTTATGGTCATTAGAACGCTAGATAATTCGGACACAGCTGATTAAATCCGCATAACGAGGAAGACGAATAGCCAAACTCGAGAAAAATTCCATCACATCATCAATTCGACGTCACGCCTCTTCGAAACACGATTCTAAACTTTCACCGTACATACGTAGCTCAAACAACCCGATCGTCGAATCGACACGAACTTCCAAGCTAAAAAACTGACTGCCAACTCACCATTAATAATGGCATTGGTGACTAAATGATTCATAATAATATCGTGAGCTTCGTTCCATCTTTCGGCTCTGACATAATACCAGGCTGCTTCCTTGTATCTGCTTTGAGACGACGCCAGGATGGCTTTAGCGTAATATATCCATTCGACGGGCACTTCGAGCTTCTCAGAGACGAACTGCTCTTCGGCGGTCAGTCCAATCGAGCGGTCGTCGAGTAACCGGACGTTTCTTCCGATTGTATCGGTGATACGGTTAATTCGACTGCGAACGTAATCGAAGGTAAGTGATACAAAATTCGTAAAATTTATTCTCCTCTTCGATGGCTCGAGAATCTTACCAATTAAGATCTTTAATGTGGAGTAAAACGAACACAGCCCATTGCCATAAATTTTGCGCTTCTAATTGAGCGGCGAAACTGGTGCTCAAGATGAATTCGCTGTCTTCGGAGATGTGAGTGTATCCTAGACTCTTCAGCGTTATCATAATTAACCAACTATCGAACAAATGGGAAAATATTAAAAATGACGATAACACTTAAATGAACTCTTTCTCGCGAATAGAGCGAAAAACTGACCTCAGACGATAATCCAGTACGTTGGCAGTATGCGTAATAGGATTCAAAAGCGTCTCCAGCGGATACGATCGACGCGAATACAATTTCAACAAATGATAACATAAATCTTCGGCTTTGCGACCGTCGCATTTTTCATATTCTACGGTATCTTTCGCGTACGGAGGATCTGGCGAGCTGGCGAATTTGCTTTCTGATTTGAACGCCTGCTCGTATTGATTTAGGGCTTCGATCAACGAATCCGAAGGTCTCGTAATATACCTACGAATTACAACGCACGTAACAATTAATTAACCCACTGGCAAATTTCATTCCATAAATTGCCACCCTCGACTTGGGACAACGTACCATAAATGTACAGCGAACGCTCTTTTCCAGTCTAAATTCTCGCACGTGTTGACGATATGCTTACTCGACACGAACAACATGTGGCCGGCCACCAGTGCCATAATCTTCAAACGCCCGTCGTCGATCAGCTGGTCGGCTTCGGATTCGTGCCATTGTTTCAGTTGCTGCTCCATTAGCGATCTCGTTATCTCACTACTGCCGATTTGCGATATCAGCAAGGCCAGGTTGTAATCGTCTAAATCGAAACAAACACGACGTGAAGATAACCCTCTCTAAACGCATAATTATTTCTCTAATCGACTCGTAGGTCGTTTCGAGACGCTCTTACCGTTACTCATGGCTATTTTAGCCGCTTCGTATATTTTGCCGGCCGACAACAACGCTACGACCGACGCGACCGGATCCGATTCGTTCATTTCGTTTTCCACGGCCGACGAGACGACACTTTTCAGCCAATTTGAGACGGCCGATTTACGCAGCATTTTATTCTTGTGACTTTTCGGATCGTCTGCGTGCAGAAATATAGTCAATTATGCGACTTCTTTTACTCGATCATATCGAGAAGCTCGCCAAGATACTCACATTCCATCTCAACATCCGGTATATTACCCCACAAGGCGACAATCAACTCCCACACTTGTCTATTGTAATCCTCGTCGATACGCGAAATCCTCTGCTCGATATCGCAATGCGCGTGCAAGGCCTCCGTGCCCAGCTTAGGAGTCAGTATCGGACACCCGTCTTCGAAATTGAACACGCTTTCGCGCAAACAAACATCCAAATGATTCTCCGTCACTTCCTACGAATACACGGGAAAAAAATCCACCAATAATTACAGAGATCCGCCAGCTAACCATATTTCCTGCAAGTGACTCACTTTCATCGTATCGGTGCTCGAATACGTGGACATTTCTAGCTTATGAACGACGCTGCCCGAATAATCCGATTCCTTGCGGCCCGAAATGATCCTGCATAGGTGATCGAGCTCGCCGTCGATGACCGTGTTCGCCGTGCAGACGCTCGACTGCGTGGCCAGCGTCAGCCCCTTGCCCCAACCGATACGGAAGTGTTGGCCGAAGTATAGGCCGACGTCGCACAGGCATTTCGAAGCGTCTCGAAATACACTCTGGTTCAATGGCACGACGCCGTTGCGGTATTTCACCTGGACGCGTTGAGGACGCAGTACAACGTGCGGAATGGTCGGCACTGGTTTTATTTCCGGCGAGTATAGAGGTGGTTTGTACTCTTCGTCGGCGAAATCTGCGAGATCAGGGTAAAATACACAGAAATCGGTTAAAAACAAATACCTACGTATCGAGTTTTTCAATTGGAGGAGGGCAGTGTAAGCATGCAACTCAATTTCAATCTATTTTACGATCTATCGTATTTAAAAATTCTAAAATATTATTGCAGATTTTTTAAATGAGAATTCACGAAATGCGAAATCTTTTCTCAGCATTGCAAAAGCGATGGCGTCAATAATGATCGTAAAATATAAGGGAAATTGACGAATTCGTCGGAAAAAGGGCACAAATTGACTTCAGCCCTTTTTCCTTCTGTTAAAAGAACTCAAACTAGAAATTAAATACTCACTGAAGCAAAAAAGAAAGAGAATAGAAGAGAACAAAACATGAATGAACCATTCTCTCTCTAAAAAAAAAGAAAAACAACACACACCAGGTGGTCTCAAAAAACATTTAACATCAATTTCATCAAAATACTCGATTTTTTTTGGGAGAGAGAACGATTCAATCACCATAATGAAACATAGAATATACCGAAGAAGCACAAATTACCAATTTATTACTACTCCTAAATGTAAACTAAATTATGATATTATAACATGCGGTAGAAATTTAATTGAGATAGATTTTAGCGTAAATCTGAAAGAGCATGAGCTATAATTGAGCAAGCTAAAAATGAAAAATTAAATAATATTGAACAGTGCGCGATCATGCAAGTGGAGATAAGCTTAAGCGAAATACGGCATAAGATAGGTAGATTTTTAAGGGGAAACAAATCCCAAAATGAACAAAAAACTAAGTCAAGTAAAAATTAAGGATAAAAGAATACCTTAAAATTCAATAAAATTTAGCCACATCGATAAAATTAAAAAAAAAAAAGGTTAAGTAATATAAATTCCAATTTCAAAAAAACAAAACTAAACCAAAAATTAAAAATCATTTTAAAAAATAAAACAAAATTTGAATCCAAAAATTAATCCAAAATAAACCTTATGGTAAAACAAAAGCAAAAAGAAACCAACAAAAATCACGTTTAAATAGATTAAAAATTAACAAAAAAAAACCACCCTCAGCACCATCTAAAAAAGATAATCCATTGTAAATTCCCTATTTTTCTGAAACGTAAAACATGCACATGATATCCCAAATCTTTTCAAATTTTCGCATATGTACCTGTAAAGGGTATCTCGACAGGTGGCGGGAACTGCGACGTAAACTGAGTCTTCAGTAACGACGGGAAATTCTTCGTCGCCAGAGTAGACCTATAGGCGTCGATGCGACCGGTTGCGAATAGATCCAAATCTGGGATACCTTTCTCTAGCGATATTTCCGGATCTGCGAATAAAAATCATCGAAACTTAAATCTGCCATTAATTTCTGCGCGAAAATACCTGGCCAGTATTTACCTAGCGGTGCATTTTCGTCGACGTAGAAAGACGCCTTCATCAGCTGCACTTTGTGCAGCGACGTATCCAAATCACGAGCTAGTTTCTCGATCGGGCTGTGCAGTTCGTTTTCGTAATATTCGCGATCTGAAATTACCATTTCGTTAGTGGAATTGTAAATTGAATACTATTACTGAAATTCACGTTCGATCGCACTTACCAGAATCGTGATGTTTCGAAAAAGGCGAAAACGAGAAACGCTCGTCGTCCATAGTTTCGTCGTTCTCGTCGTACATGAACTGGTTCACGACCGTATCGCCTTCGTTCGAGATTATTTTGCCGTCCAAGCCTCTCTTTTTACCCAACGTGTAGTCTTGCTTATCGTTGAAGATTTTCTTCAGATCAGCCGTCGCTTTGGGGAACGGTCTCGGAGGTGCGAGCTTCTTGCTTTTGTCGTCCACAACTTGAGGAGTTTCTTCGTCCGAATCGTCTAAACCGTATTTCGAAAAATGTTCCACCTGTTGGCAGAAAACCAAAAAAAAATCCAAAAATTATTAATGCACTGGCAATAATTGGAAAATGAATCTAATGCTGTGTACTCGCCTCAAACACCCACGATCCGGTCGGTGGCCTGTATTCGATAAATTGGGCGTTCATTTTTTCCGACGAACGTTTCAGCTTGGCCACGAAATTCATCTGCTTCAGACGTTCCGGATCTTTGATGACTTGACGAGAGGATTTATCTTGAGGCCAGACTCGGTCCAACGTAACCTGAGCTCTTCTATTCAGTCCTACACCGACTGGCGGTTTCACGTCGTCATTTGGATAAATTTCCACTTCTTTATGACGGAAGAATACTGTTCGAAGAGAGATAGGGAGAGAGGAGGAAAGAAGATTAATTTTAGGCACAGATTCGACGCACGACCGAATTTCTAAAAACTTACCAATCTGATCCAAATTCAGTCCAGCCACGTTGAACGCGTCGTAGAACGTGACGTTGCCGAAATTATGTCGTCCTACGGTGAAATTCTTTAAAACGCATTTGCCATCATCGTCTACCATTTCGTCCAAATCGGACAGAGACGGAACGGTGAAGTAGTCGGCGCGTCGTAGGGTGATACCGCAAGCGTGCTCTTTCGCCGAATCGTTTCCAGTTTCGGCATTGACGTCTTCTTCTTCGCCTTCGGATTTATCTGTCGAGACAATTAATCGTGTTTTACGGACTGTTTCAAGTTCAGAGTACTCGAATTTGGATGAGAAATGTTTACCTGACATATAAGAGCTGGTAGCGTTGTAACTTTGGTAACTGGCATCTTGATTATCGCTCAAGAACGAAACATTCTTCTTGCCTTCTGATGATTTTCCTTGCGACCTCAGCTCAGCCATGGTATTATCGGGGAAGCCACTTTTTGGGCTATGAATTTCGGCGCTAATTTGTGTAGATTTACTCATGGCCGGACTGGTAGGAAGACTAGTATTGCTGCAATTGAAGAGAGATTTCGATTAATTTCGAATGCTAAATTTTCAATGTGAACAGAGGAGAAAAAAAATACTTACTCTGTCAATGAGTTCATATCTGAAGGAGGCGAATAAGGTGAACTAACAGTATAGGTGTTATTATTACCTCCGATATTCTCTTTATTTGTTCTATCACCGGCCGCATTATTTTGTTCGATATTCGTATCGGACGTTAATTTATTTTTATTCAGCATAGACTTGGGTTTCAACTTCAAATACCTCGGACTAGCTTTCTGCTGACTTAGTACTTTACTCACGTCTTCGTAATCTTTATCGAATAACGATTTCTTGGCCGGCTCCAAAGCGGCTGCCGAATGAGCTTTTCTCGTCACGATATTGTTAATCTGCGTAGACACTTTGAAACCGCTGCTGTCGGAGTTGGGTTTCTGGGGCACGACCGAAGGCTTGAGTAAATCTTCGGTTTTTCCGGTAGGCGCTCGCAAATGTTTATACAGCGGAGAATCGCCGTACGGTAACACGGTCAAGAATTGTATTTGGTCGGTGACATTGGACGAGGCAGCAGTAGGCTGCGCTCCAGACATCATGCTACCCAATCCGGTGTTACCAAAATTCAATCCTCCAAAACCGGAATTACTCGTAGTACCGAACCCACCGCTGGTGCCGGTGCCAAAGTTGGTAGATCCGAAAAGTCCCGTAGATGTGGTCGTGTTTCCAAACAGCCCGGTCGGTTTGGCCGCCGCGCCGCCAAATAACGATCCTCCGTTCAAGTTGGTGCCTCCGAGAGTAGGAGCGGTCGTCGTGTTCGATCCGAATGAGAATCCGGTCGTTTGAGGTTTATTAAATCCGCCGCTAAAAAGACTTCCGCCGGTCGCCGGAGCCGATCCGAATGGCGTGGCGCTACCGAACGTGCTAGCCGTAGAAGTAGGCGCGATTCCGAACCCGGTTGTGGCCGGCTTTTGACCGAATAACGACGACGTATTGGTGGCGGCCGTATTCTGGCCGAATGTAAAGCCGGTCGATGTGGTTTGGGTACCAAACCCGCCGAATTTATTTTGCGATTGACCGAATAATCCGATACTGGGGTTTTGCTGCTGTTGTTGCTGAGCGTTAAATCCGAAACCAGTGGACTGAGTACCGAATCCGGTATTCGCTTGCGGAGTCGAGCCAAACAACCCGGTGGTAGGTTGCGATACACCGAAGGCTGGTTTCGTTTGGCTAGTATTCGCTCCGAATAAATTTGTGCTTTGCCCAAAATTTCCAAATCCGGTCGACTGAGTCGTGGTGGTTGCACCGAAAGGTGTAGTCGAGGCTGGCTTGCCGAATAAACTGTTACCAGTTTGTAGACCGGTGTTTTGACCGAATACACTGCTTTGCCCAAAACCTCCGCTGGTGCTGCCGAATAATCCACCTCCAGTTGTATTCGCTGTGCTGGTCGTGGCTCCGAATAAAGTCGACTGTCCACCGCCGCCGAATAAAGCGCTACCTGTTTGAGCACCCTGCAAAAATACGAATTCAGACGAATGAGTTACTCGAAGCAATTCGCAAATTTAGGACTTTAATCATCTAGCTTTACCTGCGTAGGTCCTTTCCTATTCGCTAAATAATCTTCGTATCTCAATTCTTCCAAAGACTTTCCTTCATATTCCTTCATACACGTGATGCAATAGTGTTTAGTGCTGATTGTCGAAGTAACTCCATTTCTTTGCATGGTATCGGTACCGGTGACCGGATTGAACTTGATTGTAGTTCCAGTAGCAGCCGTAGCACCCGAAGCAAAAGCACCTATAAACCAATGATCGATTATTACAACACTGAAATGCACAAATTCCTTCATCTATCAATCCATTTTACTTGAATTAGATCCAAATAATCCGGTACTGGGGGTACTAGGTTGACCAAATAACGTGGACGACTGCGTAGCGGGTTGTTGCGTTTGTCCAAATAATCCAGTGTTAGCAGTCGAGCCAAAACCACCAATGGTATTGACATTAGACCCAAACGCCGTATTAGTCGAAGAACCGAACAATCCGCCACCTGCCGTACTCATGGAGGAATTTTGAGTACTGAACAGGCCACCTCCTGTACCAGTGGTTGGCTGCTGAGAACCAAACAAAGAGCTCCCGGTACTAGTAGTGAATCCTCCGCCTAAAATATGCAAATTTCCGATTCAGATTGAATCATAATGCGACATAAGAATAACGAAAAGTATATATTTACCGAAAGACTGCGCCGGAGTTGTGTTTCCGAATAAGCTCGTGTTAGCTTGGGACGTTTGTGCGCCGAATAAAGATGTATTCGCTGTGCCAAATCCAGGCTGCGCGAAACTAGTCGTTGGTCTGCCAAATGTCGAAGTTTGACCAAACGCTGACGTCGTTCGGTTGCCAAAGCCACCGCCGCTACCTGATAGGAATTAATCAAACATTTAACACCGTTAGAACAATGCTATTGTATAGTATCTATCATAAATTACTCTGAAAATTATACACGCGATTGTGTAATATTGTATTCTTAGATTATCACGATTATGAATGTTGTATCAATGGCGGTTTTTTACTTACCGAACATTTTGCTGCGTTGATTTATTCACAACGGTTTATGTTGAAATAATTTGTAGTCATTAATATTCACACTAACTAAAGTCAAGTTTCTGCTTAAATCTAACACATTTTTTCACATTTCACATTAAAAATACATCATAAAACTAGACTTATAAAAGAAAACGAGCAAGATGCAAGAGCAACGAGAGCGAGAAACTTGAAAATAACATTCAACAACGTTCAAATTGCGTATTTAAGCGACAAGGTTCGTCACTTTTCAAACACCAACATATAAAACACAATCTGCAAAATATCTCTTTAAAATACGCTTGTTTAGGCTCACCTTAAGGCTCATGTCACTTGATCGTAAATTCGAAACGTACGACCTCGATTCCTGCGGCTATTGTTTACGTTGGGGTGTTTACGTTGAAAAAAAAGATAAGATAAAGAAACAGGAAAAATTGAAAATTGAAATAGAATAGAATGTTGGAAAACTTGAGTAGAATAATTAATATATTCTGTCATTAAAATTCTAATTTCATTCATTTCTATATCGTAAAAATGAAAGATTATCTATAAACGTTCAGATTTCTATAAAAACTGAATGTACGTAACCCCCTTTTCGCAACTCCACGTCGGTAAGTTTTCTCACCATACGCTATATGGCTATACCTTTCACTCGCGCTCTAACCATAATTAATAAGTTGCACGCACTAATATATGTATTTTCCATTTACTTACTATGCTAGGTTTTTCTGCTCTTTCAAGTTAAAACACCACCCACAACAACAATGGCTACGAATGGGTCGTACAGTAGTGGCAACGAAAAGATATCCGGAGTATCGGAAATCGAATACGCCACCGATCCAGCGTCCGGTGGATTTTTCCACTCGGATTATAAGAAGTGAGTTGTCTGAATTCGATTACGTTTCTTAAAACGAATAATCTCCGTCAATTATGGTATTTTTTAGGCACGATGACTTGAAACAGATGTTAGACGTTAATAAAGATAGTATGAAGTTGGAGGCGATGAAACGTATCATAGGGGTAAATTATTTCTCATTTTATACCACATTCCGTCGTCACCTGAGTTTAATCAGTTTAATTATTTAATTTATGCAGATGATAGCCAAAGGTAGAGACGCTTCCGGACTGTTTCCAGCTGTAGTGAAAAACGTAGTATCGAAAAATATCGAAGTCAAAAAACTCGTCTACGTGTACCTCGTACGTTACGCCGAAGAACAACAAGATTTAGCCTTACTTTCAATTTCAACCTTTCAAAGAGCTCTAAAAGTAATCATCTGTCTACATGGCAATTTTAGATAATCGAAGAAACATTCTCACAAAAAATTGTTTTCAGGATCCTAATCAACTAATCAGAGGTTCGGCTTTACGAGTATTGTCCAGTATTCGAGTCACTATGATCGTACCGATAGTTATGCTAGCCATTAAAGACGCTGCTGCTGATATGTCTCCTTATGTGAGGAAAACTGCCGCCCATGCTATTCCTAAATTATATAGGTACGAACGAATTTCACTTTCATTTTTATAATCGATTGATAATTTGATAAATTATTCGAAAATATTGATCTTTTCAGCCTTGATCCGGAGCAAAAAGAAGAGTTGATTTTAGTCATCGATAAATTACTATCGGATCGGACCACGTTGGTGGTTGGCTCCGCTGTTATGGCTTTCGAAGAGGTACGAAATTATACGAAGATTATGACCAAAATAATGTGGACTTACTATATTGGATTATCCTTTATTTTTATCATGTAGGTATGCCCCGAACGTATCGATTTAATTCATAAAAACTACCGAAAACTGTGCAATTTACTCGTCGACGTAGACGAATGGGGCCAAGTGATCATCGTCAACATGCTCACCAGATACGCTCGAACACAATTCACCGATCCGAATATTAACGTAAATATCCTACCACTTACCTTGTTTTTACCTACATTTTACAGATCGTCTTCAACCTTTTTTTTTTTTGAATTCAGGAAGCCGACGAAGAATCGGAAAATAACAAATCTTTTTACGAAAACGATTCCACTTCTGAGGCTGAAACAGAACCCAAAAAGAAAACTTATATTTTAGACGCTGATCACAAATTATTACTTAGAAGTGCACGACCACTGTTGCAAAGTCGAAACGCTGCGGTATTTATCGATTCGCCAGTTAGTTTCGTATTCTAACAAATTTTTAAACAACGTTTTCAATCAATGTTCAGGTCGTCATGAGCGTTGCCCAGTTATACCATCATTTGGCATCCAAATCAGACGTCATTGTCATGGCTAAATCATTAATCAGATTATTGAGATCTCATCGCGAAGTGCAATCCGTAGTTTTAAACTGTATAGCATCGATATCAATCATTCGTAAAGTAAGACCTCGTTTTAATTACGCGATAAAAATTCACCCTCAAATACCTTCTCCTTGCGATCAATTTGCAGAAAATTTTCGAATCGTTTTTGAAAAGTTTCTTCGTACGAACCAGCGATCCGACGCATATAAAAATTCTAAAACTAGAAATTCTCACCAGTCTTGCCACCGAATCGAATATTTCGATAATACTTCGAGAATTCCAAACGTACATCTCGAGCGTCGATAAACAATTCGTCGCAGCGACTGTTCACGCCATCGGACGGTAAAGTAGCTTTTTTCCGAGTGTAACTGTGTGATCTTCGAATGATCGTAATTGTCGCTTTTGTCTTTGTAGTTGCGCTTCCGATATCAAGGAGGTGAGGGATAGCTGCTTGAATGGCTTGGTAACCATGCTTTCGAATAGAGATGGTAAAATTTCGATTCGTGTACCGTGTATAGATGCTGTCTTCGTTGAGGTAAATTAATCGGCGATTATTTCGATCGCAATTGCAGAAGCTGTCGTAGCCGAGAGCGTTGTCGTGATTAAGAAACTTCTCCAGACGCATCCTAACGCCCATACCGATATTATAAAGCATATGGCCAAGTTGGTGGATAATATTACTGTGCCGCAAGCTCGAGCTTCTATTTTATGGCTGCTAGGAGAATATTCTCATTTGGTGCCGAAACTAGCTCCCGATGTGTTACGTAAAATGGCTAAAAGTTTCGTCAACGAGGTTAGTATTCCTCCTACAACGATGATAACTATCGAGAACATAAAATAGGTACTTGATTAATTTTGACATTGTGCGAATTTCGCAGGAAGACATCGTCAAATTGCAAATACTTAATCTGGCCGTCAAATTATTCCTCACCAACGAAGCCCAAACCAAATTACTCTGTCAGTACGTTTTGACTTTGGCACGTTACGATCAAAATTACGATATTAGAGATCGCTCCAGACTCCTGCGACAGGTCTTATTCCCTCAAAACGAAGATAGTAAGATCACAGCCAAAGCTAGAGATATATTTCTAGCCAATAAACCAGCTCCTTTGTTGGTCTCCAAGTTCATTGGTTCGTTTTTACACCGAAAAATGCCTCGAAAAAAATCCAAACTCCGAATTAATCCCAATTTACAATCACAGATCGAGAAGAATTTCAAATGGGTTCGCTATCTCATTATATCAACGCTCGAGCTATCGGCTATCACGACTTACCGATCTTCCCAGAAGTACAACCGGATCCTTCGGTACGTAATGTGCCCACTGATAACACACCCAAGGTCTCCAAGAAACAGATATCAATCAATAAAAAGAAATCGTTCTATTCGGATTCTGATAACACGTCTTCTCCCGACGAAGGTAACCAATTTCTCATTCCCCTTTTTAACTTACTGATCGAACAAAGTTTTTAAAAAACGATCGTTCTCCTCGGACAGAGTCAGACGACAGCGACGAAAGCGACGACAGCAGCGAGCCCGAATCGGACGACTCTGACGGGTCAGAAAAAGATAATTATGATTTCAAAAAGACCAAGGTACTGCCGTATGGTTCGTATCATCGAATTCCATATTTCTCGATCATCACACAAACTCGTTTCGCAGGTCAACAAATCGGTTAATCAAAAATCCAAGCAAGATTCCAGCGAAGCAGAAGACAGCGACGAAAGCGACGACAGTGATTCGAGCGGAGAAGAATCAAGCTCCGAAGAAAGCGAACCTGAAGCTCGTAAACCGGTGAAAAAGCCCATCAAGCAGACTAAACGACCGACTAGCTCGGCTCAGCAACAGAAATCCAGCAATATTGATCTTTTATTGGAGCTAGATAATTGTACGTGCATTTTTTTCACCTCTTTTCTCTTACTGGGCTTCTATTAAATTGACCGAATTTTTTATTTAGTTGCTCCGACGCCGGTGATGACTCCGAGCTCATTTTTGTCACCGATGACTCCTGCTTCTTCGACGACTAATTCGGGATCTGCGATCCAAGTAAGTAAAACCGTTCATTAATCGGTCTAAAAATATTCCCCATTTACTAATATAATTTCAATTTATAGTTCGTCGGAGCTGTGTACGTTTCGCAGAAACTTTGGGAATTACTTAACAAAATTAATACCTCGGGTCAGTTGAGTATTCAAGGCAGATTCACCAGGTCTCCTCACACCTACAGCTCGGCAATGGTGTCCATCGAAATGATATTCGTCAATCACCATTCAGACACTTTGACCAACATCAGAGTTGGCGAAAAGGTAACCCGCTTGTACGGTATACCACACTTTTCTCCAGAAATTGTCAAATAATTGTCTCGTTTACGTTTAGAATCTCGGAACGAACATCTCGATGCACGAATTTCCTCCGGTAGCTTCGCTGCTGCCGACAGAAAAACGAACCGTACTTTTGGGTGTAAATTTCAACGACTCTACCCAACCGATATCCTTCCAAGTGCTCTGGAATTGCGACGAGATCGCGATGAAAGCTACAATTTCCTTGAAGGCCCCAATCGGTGAACTGCTGCGAGCTGTTTCGATGCCCGAATCGAATTTCCTCGAAGAGCAAGGTAAATCTAGATGAAAATTAAAAAGTATTTTTTTCCCCCTAAAATCTCGAATCGATTGTAACATTTTTTTCCTTTCATGTAGCCAAATTAAAAGGTATGAACGAACATTCCGCCAATATTACAATCAACACGGACGATAAATCTAAGATATCGCAGTACGTTTACGAAGTGGCAAATTTCGCATCCACTTCATCTGTCGATCCGTCCATTTTAAGGTAGAGTAATTGTTTTTTTTTTTTTTTCAAATTTTACTGCGAAAACTGTGTAACATTTTTGCGCTATCCATTTCAGATATTCAGCTCAGACTTTAGCATCACTCTCCTTAGTACTGTTGACAATAGTTTTGAAAGAAAATCAAGAAATTTCTATTACTGTGAATTGCGAAAAAATGGTCGTCGGCTCGATGGTGTTAAATGAAGTGAAAAATAATTTGTTGAAATTAGCTTAAGATCGTTACTTATTACAATTCGTATGATGTTGATTTGAAAATTTATTTATTTTGTTGAATTTTTCCATGATTATGTTTCTTTTTTCTTCTTTTTACTTTCTTGGTAATGAAATCACGTTAAAAATAGTTAAAGCGATATCAATTTATCTATTATCGAATAAAAATGATTAATTAATTAACATTTTGCGGACGAACTTAATTTTTGAATGAAACAATATTATTTACTCTACTCTTTGACTATACATATATGGACTGATATACCTGGGCAAATGTAACGGTGAAGGATAAATGCAGTCCAAATTTTAGAGGGTAGTGTATGCGCATGCGTTGTTGAAATCCCCGTACTGCACTCACCAGGAACCATCACCGTATAGTACGAGGGCATCTCTTCCGAACGGTGCGGTGCGGGGCTTAATCAACTTGTTAACATTGCGCGTATGCGCAGTAATGACCCTCTAAAAATTTGGACTGCGTTTGTCCTTCACCGGTCCGGTGGTAAGATTTTCTACTACATAGCTCAGTCCATATAATTTATTGGGAAGCACCAGTCGCGCTCGGGCGGCGCGTCCTCAACTTTGAGTGCCTCATTTCCAAATCGATGAAAAGAGCAACTGAAATGGGATAATGGGAATCACTCCAAATTGCCAAGGAACTTGCATCTAGTCAGAAAATGAAAAAAATTACTCCCCCTTCTCCCCGGCCAAACAACTACGGGAATTTTTTGAAAAATTTTTGAAAAATATTGTGACCATTGTTGACTGAAATTTCGAATATCGTTCATCCTATGAAAAAAATTTTCATATCTAAGAGAATTACACATAACAATGAAGATGTGTTCAGAGGGAAATTTTCGTAAATAAAATACCAGATTTGGAAATTGGACTTGAAGATCACACTTGCGTTTAAAATCGAAATTTTTAAAAATTTCAAATTTTCATTTTTGAACATTGTTTCAAAATTTTTATGTTTGACGGAACTACAGACCATTCAGAAACATATGATATAAAAATCCAGAAAAATACATCAATGGTTGTTTTGGAATCCAGCCCGAA